>NW_020870406.1:35000-44875 GCF_003789085.1 Penaeus vannamei | reverse complement strand
ACACACACACACACACACACACACACACACAAACTCGCCACACTCATCACACACTCACACACTTCATATACACTCACACACATCACGTACACACACACACTCATCAAACACTCACACACTCATTACACACTCACACACTCATTACACACTCACACAATCACTATGCACACACACTCACTACAAACACACACACTCACTACAAACACACACTCACTACACACACACTCACTACACACACACACACACACACACACCGTAATAACTTCGTATAGCATACATTATACGAAGTTATACGACATACACACACACACACACACACACACACACACATGCATTTTTTTAAATTTTATTTATTTATTTTTTATTTATTTATTTATTTTTTTCATTTATATCTGATCTTTGTGTCAATCTTGATGCATTCTACAGCATTCACATGGCATTCTGGTGTAGGTACCTGGTCCCCTCTTTTGCAAGGTACTAATAGCTATAATTGCACATTATTGTAAAAGTACCCTGTGACATCACAGGCTTCACAGTTCTTCGTGAGGCATTTCATACGAATAAACAACTGCTGCAGCTCTGATTGATCTTGAGTTTTGGATACAAACATTATGTATGTCATATGAATGTGTATGATGGTAAATATTAATTTTAATTTTCAGGTTTTTGAATATGGCTAAGAAAAGATATCTAACGTATTATTTTTATTTTTATTTTTTTATTTTAGGATGATGATGAATTTGAGGGTTTCACGTCTATATTCCCGGAGCCAAGGGACGTCAAGGGGAAGAAGAAGAAGAGTGTGGGATCACCTAGAAAAAAGTCGGGTAAGCGGTCACCAACGGAGAGAGCAGAGGAAGCCTGCATAACCCTA
This sequence comes from Penaeus vannamei, assembly GCF_003789085.1. Classification (NCBI taxonomy): domain Eukaryota; kingdom Metazoa; phylum Arthropoda; class Malacostraca; order Decapoda; family Penaeidae; genus Penaeus; species Penaeus vannamei. The sequence goes on along the minus strand of NW_020870406.1, from coordinate 44,001 downwards.
GAAGAAGCAGGTTTGGTGACCAGGAGAAAAGTGAGCATAGTAGAAATGGCCATCAAGGAGGTACAGGAGACATCAGAAATTGGTGAAAATGTGCCAGTGGTTACTAGAAGAAGAGGTGCGGGTGGTGGGGACTCAGCACCTAGCAAGGTAGTGTGTGAGGGACCTAGTGGGGGTAAGGAGGTGACGGCAAGTACCCGAAGAAGAACGAGTAATGTGGAATTGCCAGCAAAGGAGGTGTCTGAGAACCTTGAGAGCAGTACAGACTTACCAGTGGTAACAAGAAGAAGAGTGAGTGGGGTGGAGACTACTGTGAGAGATGTGGTGAAAGAGGGAGGGGCAGAAAACAGCAAAGATGCTCCAATGGTGACCAGGAGAAGGGGTCATTCTCTTGAAGGTGTTGTGAAGGAAGTTCAGGAAGGGTCTGAAAGTGTTTTTGGGGGAGGGGAAAGAACGAGTGAGAAAAAAGACATGCCTCCTCAGCCTGTGAGCAAGGAGAATGTGGAGATGGTGGTTCATTCTGAACAGCCCGTGGAAGAAAGTAGTGCAGCATTACAGGGAATGAGGATGGCTGTTGTGCCCTCAAGACCAGTGGCAAGAAAACAAACAGCACGGAGAGTTAGCAGACCATCATCAACAGTGAAAACAGCTTTGGCAAAGAAATTGTTAGCAAGAGCCAAGGCTAAAAAAACAGTCAACTCTCTACCTGTGGTTGGTGAAAAGAGTCCAAAACGGTTTGTCCTTCCGTCTATGAGTGTACGATCTTCAAGGATAATTAAACCAAATAAGAGACTATTTGCTGACATAACAGAAATGTGTACAGCAAGCAGTTCTCTTGAGTCTTCAGTGGGTGGGGAGATGGCTGATCATGCAAGCATGCCCAGCAAGAGGTTGGTAAAGCTCACTCGCAAAGGAAGGGGTGCACACACACAGTTCCTCTCTCTACCACGATCAAGAGCACAGAGCACTGACTCCCTGTCAAGCACAGAGGGTGGTGTAGGACGTGACCGCATGCGCAGAACAATCTCCCTCTACACAGAATCCATAACTGGGCCCAGCAAAGCTCAGGTAGGAAGGCCTCCTAAACGCCTGCTGCGCCGCATAGACCCCCCACAGCAGGAGGTGGAGGCTGAACTTCCAGACTCCCCCCAGAGATGTGACCCCAAGGAGTCAAGGGTCATGGAGAAAATTGGAAAGTTGCTGCGGTCACCGTGGGATGATAGACTGAAGCAATCTAGCAAGGTAAAGATCTGGTGCATATTTCAGAAGTTTACATTAAGTTATAACACCTTAAATGATGATTCGCGCAGGGGTATTGAACCAGTAGACATGTAGACTGGCTCTTGGTATCTGCAGCATGTGGCTCAGAAGTCCAGAGAAAACTGCGCTTACTGATTTATTAAAGATGAGGAGAAATATATAGGAGAAATATACCTGGTCAAATATAAAATTGCTCGTTTTGATAAAAATTGTTTGGACCAAATATGGCAGTTGTTATGGGTTCACATTAAAGAAACCATAGGAAAAGTAGTATAAAGGTTTCTAAATTATCCTGATTATGAATATAAGGTCATAACAATTAGATTTAAAGTAATCATATATTACAAAAAAAATCTGATTTTCTTTTTATGTACAAGATCTTCGAACTCTGGTATTCTTTATGGGTCAATGTAAATTCCTCAAAATGTGATTTTACTCAGACCTGGTTTCTTGGTTTTCTAATGTATGTTTTTAAAAAAATTATCAAATACTCTGTTCTATGACTGATATATCCATTGTATGGTCAGACAATGAACACAGAAGTAACTAAATCTAGTTTTATTTAAATTATTTTCTTATTTAGGTTGGAAGAGGTGAGGAAGAGGGTATGCCAGCTTCAGCCTTCGGTGCCTCATCCTCAATGTCAGCTTCAGCCATCTCAAGGAACATTTTAAGGAAAGCAAGACTGAACCTTAACAAGATTACTTTGCAAAAGATTAGGAATCCTGTTTCATTGCAGAGACTCATACCAGCATCAGATGAAGGTATTTTTCTTTTGTAATTTAATTCATTTGGTAATGTGAATGCTTATAAACATACAGATATATAAATAGTTACATGTGTCCACATTTACACATGGAATTGGATAGATTGTCTGACTGGTTTTGCATTAACAAATGTTTGCATTTATATCTACAATTATAGTTAGTTATAGATTGACATTTCACTGATATTGCAGTGTTCTGATTTTGCCATCACAGTTGTAATCTCAAATGGTGTATGAATGCAATAGGTAGTAATATTTTCAAAAGAAAAATAGGACACTTATGCTAGTTAGTAGGGTATATTTTCAAGTCACTTTTAGATACTTATTACATACGATACTCTGTTCTTGTGCCTATAGGTGTGGAAGGAAAGTGCGCAGTCTGTGATAGTGAAGAAGGTGGGAATTCTCGCAAGTTTGGAGTGATAGTGTGTGAGAAGTGCAACTCCTTCATCAGCAACTCTAGTGATGGTTCCAGAGAAGTATATGAGTGCAAAGACAGCAAAGCTGAATGTCAAGTGCAAGAACTGGTTGAAGGTCGCTGTAATGCATGTTGGCTTGGCAGAATCCTTCTCATTTGCTCTATGCCAAACCTCCTCCATGACAGATTGCGTAAGCGTTTACCCAATATCCTGAAGGAACAAATCCCCACCAGCTTGGCTCGATGTATGAGTGGTGGCAACTTGCCGGTTGTGTCTGAAAAAGATGCCGAATTGGCCACACATACCAAGCGCTTGCCGCTTGACCCAGGGGGAGGGGGTGCCTTTGGGTCTGTCATGGATTTGCCTGGTGGCTGGAAACGAAAAACTGGCTCTGAAGTTATTGTGATTAGCCCAAGTGGTGAGAAGTTCAAGAGCATACAAAAGCTTGAGGAATTCCTGAAAAAACAAGGGATAACCACTGATGCTCGAGTTCTCTTTGGCAATAGCAGCCCTGCTGTGGTGCGGAGTAATGAACCAAAGTCACGGCCGTCACCGCCAACAAACAACAGCAGTCGGGGGAAGGTGGTCATGACAACACTTCCTGGTGGCTGGGTGCGTCGGATCAAATGGAGATCAGCTGGTGATCGCTTTGACACTTACGTCTATAGCCCTGATGGAAGAACATTTAGATCAAGGAGAGAATTGAGTGCTTACTTCCAGCTCATTGGGAAAGTAGATGATATTCACAAGTATTTCCCAGTTGTTACAGGTCACTCAGATGCTTCCATACCTAGTTCAAGTGACACCACTGGATCCTCTAGCACAGAACGATTGTCTAGCTCAGAGCCATGTTCAGAAATCAGCTCTGATGATAAGTCTCCAGAGGCCTCAGAGTGTGAGACGGAAACACCACAATCAAGAATGAGGAATCTATCCCGTACTGCTAAAGAGAAGATGAAATTTGCTCGGCTGAAACAGGCTAAGGTGATGAACCACAAGGAAGGACATCTCAGAAGTAAATCTGTCTCTTCCCTACAAAGTGTCAAGTCAGTTAACAAGAAGTCAGAAATGCAGATGGAAGTGAATCTGTCTGCAGAGGCAAAAGCTGCTGAGAAGAAGTACAAGAAACCAAAGATTGTTGCGAGAAGTCGATCACTCTCATTAGGTAGGAAAAAGGGTGATGCAAGCCTCACTGACACCACTGAAAGCGAATCTGAGAACAGGAATTCTGGTAAAGGGTTTACTAAGACCTTTTCTAAGAGACCGAAGAACAAACCAAAAGCTGTAGTGAGTTGTCTATCACCAACAAACAAATCCTTATCTGCAGGATCCAACAATACAAGTGAGGATAGTGAGAAAATAACTCGTCCTTCAGCTTCTATTGCAAGCCCAGAAGAAACTGTAGAATCGGAAGTGCAGAAACTGGAGGAAGTTAAAGATGACACAGCTGTATTCATCAAACCAGATGATGTACCAAAGGAAAATCAGTCTGAAAAGGGAAAGATCGTTTTAAAAATTCAGAAAAAAAGCATAGAGCCTGTAGATAGACGACGTAGACACAAAAGTAAGAAGGACAAAAGAAAAAAGGTGTTTAGTGAGGAGGAATCTGTAAGTCTTTCAAAGGAGCAAGTAGCACAAAGTGGTGCTGAGGCAGTACAAAATATGACCGCTGAAAAAGTACTTGCTCAATTGTCTAGTACAAGTAAATCCTCAGAAGATGCCAAGGAGAAAATATTCAGTATGAATTTAGAAGACCAAGAAAAAGATCTGGTAGGTGGGGAGTCTGATATTCCAACTGGGATGGATGTCTCGGATGACTCTAAATTTTCCTCTCCCATGGCGTCGGAGTCCGAGCCCATTCATGAAACAATAAAAGTACCTGAAGCCAAGCCAAAGTCCAAGCCCAAAAAGCCTTCCAGTTATCAGACTTCTCACTTTGGAGGTGGTTGGTCAAGAAAGATCAAGTGGAATGAGAAAGGAGAAGGCAAAGTTGCTCTGCTGCACAGCCCTGATGGACAAACGTTCCGATCACGAATAGAACTGCTGGCGTATTTCAAGAAAGCAGGCAAATCAAAAGGCAATCTAGATTATTATTTTCCACCAGTCTTGAAAAGGGAGGATTATAATGAACAGTTGGAGAAGAAGCAGATGAAGGCAACTGCTGCAGAGGTAGCAGTGGCCCTTGGGACATCTACCTCGGGCCAGTCTTCAGAAGTTAGCGAGTTCTCGGACAGTGAGATTCCCAAGACTTCTGAGGATTCTTGTGTGTCTGGAGAAGAATGCACGAAAAGAAATGTAACTAAGATTGTGAAGTGCTATAGGAAACCAGGAGGCCACTCCACCCTCAAAAGCATCCCAGAAAATGTTGGGGAGGATTCTGCAGTCTCCCAAATTATTTGTGGAAAGGCTTCAAGTGGCAGCAGCTTGTCAGAGGAGGCATGGAAACATGGATCTCAGCTTGGAAAGATGAGCAGGAAAGATGCATTTGTAGCTGGGACTGACAGTAAGCATACTGTCAAATCTGAGAGCGAAGAGATGGATGGAACCCATCCAGAGGTGGGCGGACCCAGGGTCAAACACGTCTGTCGTAGCCAGGCACAGGTAAGGCTAATAGAAAAACCATTACTTCTTTCCTCTAAAGTGCAAATTTTAGTTAAGTTTGAATATGGAGTCTAGAAAGTACATGTAAAGTTACTCCATTGAGAAAGCATTATTATGAAATTTTTATATAGAGAAGAAAAAATAAATAAGACTATTGATTGGTCTAACATTTACTGCATTGGAATACCTTGCATGCCATTTTTGGACTGTTATACTGTGATTTTGTGGTATCTTTTTTGACATTAAAGACCCGTGTTACCACAAGGTGCTCAAAACTGACCTCATAGGGCATTCCTCAGTTTCCTGTCATTCATTTGTTGGCCTCACATACAATATAGCAATGATGTTTTCAGGTTATGTTGGCTTGAATATCAAATATAGTTGTGATGAAGAGGGCTTAGTTTTTCAAATGTCACAAGAGGAAGCTTGAATTTACACATCAGAAATTGAATATTTATTTTTTTCTTTAGCATATAGAATAAGCATGTGAATGGAATGCATAGAAAGTAATTAACTTGTTTATGTAGGGTAACTGCACTGTCCACTGTAGTTTTGTTTTATGATTTTGTCTATACAGATGGTTCCACATGAACTTAGTCACCAAAATGTTAATTAGTAGGCCTATCTCATATCCCAATTGTGTGAGCTTTCTGATTTTTTCCTAATGCTATTGATATTACTGATATTATCATTATTGATATTGACATTGAGATTATTAAAATGTTAAGGGTAAAGAGATGAGTAATGGACTCCTTGGTGACTAAGCACTTGTGGAGCCATCTGTGTGTAAGCAAATTTGGGAAAGTAATATCACAGTGGACTTTCATGTATTTTTGTTATCCTTGCATCAGTGGATTGAGCACATATTTAACCCAATCCCGATGGGTCATTTTCCGATACGCGCGACCCTTTCCCGGGCAGTATTCGCAGCGGCCTGGGCCTTGCTGCCGGGGACCCATGCCATATCCCTATGGCGCGACCGCTCATGCGCAATACCAGCATTCCTTGCCTTTTCTTTGTATCCAAGATTTTTGTTATTATTTTCTAAGGTATATATTTGCTATGTTTTCCTATAAGTCAAGTATGTATGACAGTTTTTTCGTAGTATAGACTCCACAGTTGATAATTATTCGCCTTTACTCTGAATAAAGTAAGCAGTTTGATGTATGATCGTGTTTATAACCATAGGTTTTTTTGTTGAATTTCATTATTCATTTTTTTAGGTTATCATATAAACTATCCTAGTTTACACACGAGGTCTATAGTATTACTTCATGAGCAAGATATAGCTTTCAATTTCTCTTCTCAGTGTAGTTTTATAAGTACGTTATCACATATACGTAATACGCATATTTTTTTTAATTTTTTATTTCTGTTGTAAGTTATTTTTGGGAGTCGTATTTGTTCAATATCATTGGATTAAGTCCTGTAAAGAAGCTTTCTTTCTTTTTTTCTTTTTCTTTCTTTTCTTCATTCTTTTCAGTGTTTCAATATTTTATGTTATATCAAGATTATTTTCTTGAGTATTCTTTTCATATTGGTGTGTAAAGAAATAGTGTGGTATATGAGCATATATAAGGTTTTTTTTCACATTTCGTATTTTATTTACAAAAGTAAACTATTTACAATATGTACAAGGTCGTGGCGTGAGGAGGATCACCTAGATGTAGATGCGTTCAGAGTGTGATATTCCTCAAAGCAGGAAGTCCGACAGAGAGGAACATCACACCCTGAACACATCATCTTGGTCATCCTCCTCACGCCCCGAGAGTAGCACAGTCTGCTCCTACGATATCTGCCGTGAGGTGTCAATATCTGGCAATGGATACCCTGAAGAGCCGGAGCAGGGCGCGGAGAGCGGGACCGGGAGCGGGACCAGGACTGTGACCGCGACCTGACCTGACCTCTCTACCATCGCGACTCCCCAGCTGCATGAGATCTTCAGACAGCCTTTTCCTGAAGATCAGCTGAGTCAATCGCCCTCCGAGCACCTTGTGCAATGAGAAGGCGTTGACGACTGTCATATCAACAAGGTTTAACAAAACCTTGTACCACTTGAGGGACTTGCGAGTGCTCGGGTACGATACAGCCAGCTGATCACTGTTATCGACCCCCTTCATCCCACAGTTGTAGTCTACGACTACTTGGGGTTTGATCCTCTCAAACAGTCGACAGCAACGTCACTACACGCCTGTCGCGCCATTGCAGGCACAACATGCCTGTAGGTGTGCTGCGACTGTCCACATCTCCGGGGGCTTTTACCTGCAGATCAGTGGGTATGAACTTTCGGGTGGCATGTACTGTGCCAATTGCATTCGTGCGCCTGCTCTGCAGGTAATGAAAAAGGGTAGGCGACGTATACCAGTTATCGGTATACAGATCATACCCTTTATCAAATAAAGGGTATTTCCAGAGACTCTCGTCGACTGTAATCCTCCTGGGAGGAGTAAAGACCGACGAGAACTGACGCTGGAGAATTTCGATAGCTGGCCGCAACTTCCACAGGCGGTCATCGGGGGGATGACTCCCCTCGTTGTCCACCACGTGGAGGTAGCGGCTCAGCTGATCGAAACGATCCCGCGTCATAGTCGCTGGGAACAGGGGACTGTGGTAGAACAGGTCGGTTGACCAGTAACTCCTCTGCTCGGGCTTTTGGTTGATCCCCATGGCCATCCTGAGGCCGATGAAGACACCAAGCTCCGAGACAGAGGTGTCTACCCAGTCCTTCATATGAGAAGAACTGGGCCCTGGCTTTTGACGGTGGTACCTGGAAAGATAGAAATGCAAAAATTAGTCATTGTACACAATCTAATCATTATATATTCACATAATATATATATATTATTTATTCAATTTGACAAAAATATGTAAATGAAACAAAAAATTACGTGAACTTACCGGTTTGTCTCACGGACGATCATATCCATGAGTTCTTCGGTGAAGAACAAGGAGAAAAGTTCCAGCAGGCTGGAGTCAGAGTCCACCCTGGGGGTGTTGATCCCAGGCTGGGCCCTGAAACCATACCTAGTGGGAACATTCTCCTTCTTCCTCTACCGGAACCCAGGCTGTCATGGAGAATTCCACTCCCGCTACCGCTGAGCATAAGCAGACAGCGGCTCATCCTCATCTAGAGTCGTGTCGTGGGACACGTAGTCTAGATCTGAATCATCGCCGCTGTCGCTGCTGCCCTCGATGAGAACCCGACCCCTTGGCATGAACCTCTCGCCGGATTCATCATCCAACGAGTCGTCGAAAAAGCTCAAGGGGCCAGCCGAGGTGGAAGGCTGAGGGTCATCAGGAGAGGCAGCAGCGGCAGCGGACGAAGTGCGCGTGTTCCGAGGCCCCGTTCCCTCGTTCAACTACCATTAGCCTCGTTTGCGGTGATTTTCTCTTTTCTTTTCTATATTTCTTTATTTTCTATTTGCTATCCATTGCTTTGATATTAGTCTCATTGCTGTTTTTTTTATTTTTTACACACACACACACACACACACACATACACACACACACACACACACACACACACACACACACACACACACACACACACACACACACACACACACACACGCAAACACACACACGCAAACACAAACACGCAAACACAAACACACACGCGAGCGAACGCTCGCACACACACGCAAACACAAACACACACGCGAGCGAACGCTCGCACACACACGCACGCACACATGCAAGCAAATAGTACTGCTTCATACACATGCTGAATCACACACACATACATACGCACGTGAATACTATTGCTGCATACACACGCGTGTGAGCACGCACACACAGAAACACACGAGTGAACGTGCACATGCACACATACGCACGTGAATTCTATTGCTGCATACACATGCTGAATTATACACACGCGCGCGAGCACGCACATGCACAAACACACGCGAGAGCGCGCACATGCACACATACATACGCACGTGAATACTATTGCTGC
>NW_020870406.1:2500-10000 GCF_003789085.1 Penaeus vannamei | reverse complement strand
AACACAACCACATCCACAACAACACCACATCCACAACATCTCCAACACCAACACAACCATATCCACAACAAAACCACATCCACAACAACACTTCCAACTTACCATCACCAACAACAGTAACTTCAGCCCCAATACCAACGACACCCCCCCCCACCCCCCACTCCCACTCCCAATCCTTTGCCTAATAAAGTGGGTCGTTTCTCTTCTTGTTATGGTGTGTGATAAATGGATAGACGGATAGATAGAGCGTAGAAAGAGGGATGGAAAGATAGATAGAGGACAGAAAAGGGGGATGGATAGATGGATTTATTTATCTATTAATTAACTAATTCACGATTTTTTTCTAGTCATTCATTCATTTATTGCACAACAACAACAACAACAACAACACACGTGAATGTTGAAGCAATGCATATGTAAATCAGCTGTGAGTGAATGCAGCCTCAGTTGCAACTTTATCTCTCCCCGTCTCACAAAGTTGGCGGCGAGGGGAATAAATGCACAGATAGATACCTTTATTTAACAAATTCTTTTTTATACAGCAGAAATGATGTGTTACAGACCTTTATTTAATTGACAAGACATTATTTTATATACAACAGAAAATGGTGTTACAGACCTTTATTTAATTGACAAGACTTTTATATACAACAGAAATTGTGTGTTACAGACCTTTATTTAATTGACAAGACATTCTTTTATATACAGCAGAAATTATGTTTTACAGACCTTTAATTAATTGACAAGACATCTTTTTATATACAACAGAAATCGCGTTACAGACCTTTATTTACTAAATGTGTTACAGACCTTTAATTAATTGACAATACATTCTTTTATATACAACAGAAATGATGTGTTACAGACCTTTATTTAATTGACAAGGCATTATTTTACATACAACAGAAATCAAGTGTTACAGATCTTTATTTACTAAATGTGTTACAGACCTTTAATTAATTAACAAGACATTTTTTTATATACAGCAGAAATGATGTGTTACAGACCTTTAATTAATTGACATGACATTCTTTTATATACAACAAAAATTATGTTTTACAGACCTTTATTTAATTGACAACATTCTTTTACATACAACAGAAATTACGTTTTACAGACCTTTATTTTATTGACAAGACATTCTTTTATATACAGCAGAAATTATGTTTTACAGAATATGTATGTGAAATATATGTCAGAAGTGAGTGAGTGATTGACATTTATACTTTATTGCCTCGTCTGTCTGCATATTATCTATCTAAATCTGAATCTATGTCATTGAGAGCAGATTTTCAGTATCGAAACTGTTCTGGAAACAATCCATATATTGAATTATAAAATCTGCATTAATTGGTGCACGTGAAATTTATCTATATACTATGCTTCACTCGAGAAATCACGGTACTTTTTTTTTCTATATTACTGAATTAGATCTTCATATCATGTATCTTTATTTACTCGATATACTTGCCGTTGCTGCTATTATTTTTAATATAGGTTATTATTATCATTATTATTATCATTATTATTATTATTATCATTAATATTATCATTATTATTTTTTTCTTATCATTGTCGTTATCATTATCATCGTCATTGTCATCATCATCATCATCATCATCATCATCATCATCATCATCATCATCATTATCATTATCATTATTATTATTATATCATCATCATTATTATCGTTATCTTTATCATTATTCATTATTATTATTATTATATATTATATTATTATTATTATATTATTATTATTATTATATTATTATTATTATTATTATTATTATTATTATTATTATTATTATTATTATTATTTATTATCGTTATTATTATCTTTATTATTATCATTATCATTATCATTAATATTATTATTATTATTATATTATTATTATTATTATTATTATTATTTATTATCATTCATCATTATTATTGTCATTATTATTATTATTATTATTATCATTATTATATTATCATTACCATTATTATTATTATTACTATTATTATTATTATTATTATTATTATTATAATTATTATTATTATTGTCATTATTATTATCATTATTTTTCATTATTATTACTGTAATCATTATCATCATCATTAACATCATCATCATCATCATCATTATCATTATTATCATTATTATTATTATTATTATGCCACATCAAACTTCAATAACTAGTTTCTCCTCATTTGCTTTCTCCTTCCATCTTCATCATCTCTTCCCTTATCCTCCTACGCTATCCTTTCACCATCTTCACCTTCTCCTTCTTCTTTTTCTCGACCTTTCCACATTACTCATTCCATCATTTGACCTTATTTCATATTTGACCTTTTTTTCATAGCTCTCCTAAACTTTTTTTTTCTCTCTCTATGGCAGCTCTTTATGGCACCTTGCAACATTGCAGGGATACCGCTACGATACCAATTGCACGGCCGCTTGGAAAGTTGCAGAGCTGAAGTTAGGCTTTGGAGGAACATCTATTAAATTAAAGGAACATCTATTAAATTAAAGGAACATCTATTAAATTAAAGGAACATCTATTAAATTAAAGGAACATCTATTAAATCACCAATGACACCAGGTTTCTAAATATAAGAATAGACAAGACTTATATGTACCACCATTGATTTTATGTTTAACTTTTTATTTATGTGTACTGTAACATCACTATGTATATAATAAGAATAACCATTGTAACAAATGGAATAAAGTATTTTGAATTGAATTGAGCAATGGCGGCTGCAATTTCACAAGAAGAATGCTTTATTTCTTGGCTCTGAGAGATATTGCAAGCATGCATTTGCAATAATCGTATTTCTCTCAATGTTTTGGCCACTGGGTTGTGTTTGTTTTCATATTCATTCATCTATCTGTATAGTTGTCTGTCTGTTTGTATGTCTTTCTATGTGGTTATCTATCTATTTTTTATATCTTTATATTTCATATCTTTCTAATATCTTATATCTTAATAATAACTTGTATCTGTATGATATCTTTCATCTTATATATTTTTATATCTCTATATCTTTTATATATCATATTTTCATAATATATCTTAATGATATCTTATATCTATAATTTCTCATATCTTTATACCTTATATCTTTATAATATCATATTTTCATAATACTTATATCTTTATATCTTATATCTTTATAATAATTTATATCTTATATCTTTTATATCTCATATCTTAGATCTTTATATCTTAAATTTATATTTATTATTTATATCTTTATATCTTAAATTTATATTTATGATTTATAACTTTATATCTTAAATTTATATTTATTATATATCTTTACATCTTAAATTTATATTTACCGAAACAAAATGCGTTGATATCAAAATCGTAATTGAGCTTTGTGACGCGCCATAGATACACGAGTGTGTACGCTATTTAACGAATGTGGAATAAAGAAAAGACAAGATAAATAAGATAATGAGGACATTATTCTGATGCGCCTGCAATGCTAGACTGAGTTAGCCTGAGTGAACGACAAGCTCTCGACACGACTTCGAAGAATGGGAAGAAGAAACAGGAATAAACATCAAAGACGAGAAACGGAAAATAGCATCATCTGAAGAGAACTCGCCCGGGTGATAAGGTTAAAGACGGGTTAAAAAAAGGAGGAAGGGACAGAAGGAGAAGAAGAGGGAAAAGACGAAGAAGAAGACGAGGAAGGGACAGAAGAAGAAGATTAGAAGAAAAGACGCGAAGAAGAAGCGAGAAGAAAATGAAGACACGAAGAAGAAAGACGAGGAAGACAAGAAGGCGATTACGGAGACGAAAAAGAAAACGAAAACAAAAGACAAAAAAGAAGAGAAACTGTATTCCTATTAAAATCTTGATATATTCATCGATATATTTGTAATAAAATTAATCATGTACTAGATGTTTATGGAACCATGTTGACCCGCTTTTTAAGGCAGCAGAATGATGTGAAATAAAGAAAAGAGAAGCAAAACAGCTAAAGAACAAGCCTTATATCCTTATGCGCTGTCCTTATATTCCTTATTCATATTATATTATTGCGCTGTCCTTATATGTCCTTAGGGAGCTGTCCAATTCTTCTAGAATTCAAGATCTTATAAGCGTCTTCCAGCGGACACTTCTCGCTCGACAGGAATCGAACAGGTGGTAAACATTGCCAGTTGCCAGATGCATTTCTCCTACTTCGGATATTTCCTGCATATTCGTACTTATATTAGGTATCTATAACACCGCAAAACCCGCCTTAATATGCCAAAAGCCATCTGGGTTATCACATTTCAAATGTGTACAGGTCTAAAAAAAAGAAATAAATTAAAAAAAATAAAAAAGGACACAACTAGCAGTCATACACCCGATTACGGAAGAGAAAGCGAGGAAGAAAATGAAGGACACGAATCCGAAGAAGACGTTACTGGATATATTCATCGATCATGTATAGATGTTTATGGAACCATGTTGACCGCTTTTTAAGCAGCAGAATGATGTGAAATAAAGAAAAGAGAAGAAAGCTAAAGAACAAGCCTTATATATACGTGTCCTTATATGTCCTTATATATTGTCCTTATAATATCCTTATGCGCTGTCCAATTCTTCTAGAATTCAAGATCTTATATGCCGTCTTTTCCAGCGGGACACTTCTCGCTCGACAGGAATCGAACAGGAAACATAGTTGCCAGATGCATTTCTCCTACTTCGGATATTTCCTGCATATTCGTACTTCTATTGGATATCTATACACCGCACCCGCCTTAAATATCAAAAGCCACTAGGTTATCACATTTCAAAAATGTGTACAGATCTAAAAAAAAAATAACCAGTGCAGTAAAGCAACTAGAACCGCGACCATTACCATGACGTCACAGAAGTGGGCGGAGCTAAGCGACGTGTCTCGCCTCCGATCACGAGACAGCTAATTGTCACCGGAATATATATAGTTTCATTGTTCGAACAGCGGAACTAGGCTTGCTAAACACGACAGAAACAACGGGGTCAACAATAAGAATGACAACAGCAACAGCGCCATCTGCTGCAACACAAACAGAACAACAGAACAACACCGTTTTCTGTTTGCTTTCGACAGCAAAGATATCTTCCGTTTAACTTTTCGTGTCGAACAAATGGATGATCCATTTGGAAGTTTATGTGGGAAAAAAGATAGAAAAACTGAAAAGAAAAGTAAATAATAATAATAATAATAATAATTAAATTGAAAAGAAAAGTAAAAAATAATAATAATAATGATAATTAAACTGAAAAGATAAGTAAAAAAACAATAATAATAATAATAAGATAAAAAAAATAAAGTTGAACCGTATTATCAGGACTTTTTCTTCTTCTTCTTCTTCTTCTTCTTTAATTTTTGCAAACAAGCAAAGATGAGGGCGATGAGGTACAAGCTACTGAAGAAAGAAAGAAAAAAGAAAAATCCAGATTCAGTGTTATTTCTCAGAAAAAAAGAAGAGAAAAACTCTATAAAAAGAGAATCATATATTTCTTGCCTTTTTATCTTATTTTTTTTCTTCTTTTTCGGTGAACTTCGAGTGAACAACAAGGTGTGAGCTTTCGACAGGACTTTTAAGAAATGGGAAGAAGAAACGGGGAGAAAAAGAGAGAGAGAGAAAAAAACAAAAACATCAAAGGAGCCAAAGTAACAGAGGTTGGCACCTAAGGGGGGGGGGGGAAAGAGAATGAGGAGGGGGAAAAGAAGAAGAGGAATAAGACAAAAACGAAAAAGAAGAAGGCAAAGACGAAGGAGAAGAAGAAAAAGGCGACGAAGATAAGAAGAAGAAGAAGAGGAAGAAGACAAAAACGAAAAAGAAGTCAAAGAAGGAGAAGAAGACAAAGACTACGAAGATAAGAAGAAGAGGAAGAAGACAAAAACGAAAAAGAAGAAGACAAAGAAAAAGAAAAATAAGACAAAATAAACCATAAGACCACAGAAGAAAGAAAGAAAACAAAGACGAAGAAGAAAACGAATAATGAAAACAAAGACAAGGATATCGATAGGACAAAGCGAATACAGCCTCTCGACATGTCTTCGCGGTCGCTTTCCGTATTCAGACCGAGATGAATATTAATTACGGACGCTCCAAAGAATTCGTAATGGAGTTGGGAAGCAGAGCAAAGCGTGTTTATAAAATCCTTCATGAAAGAAGTATATGGAAACAAATTTCAGTTTTAAGACTTTTTCTCTGCATAAGCTTTGGAAAATATTATATATATATATATATATATATATATATATATATATATATATAATATATAGAGAGAGAGAGAGAGAGAGAGAGAGAGAGAGAGAGAGAGAGAGAGAGAGAGAGAGGAGAGAAGAGAGAGAGAGAGAGAGAGAGAGAGAGAGAGACGAAAGATACTCCCTCTCTCTCTTTCTATGTGTGTGTGTGTGTGTTGTGTATGTGTGTGTGTGTGTGTGTGTGTGTGTGTGTGTGTGTGTGTGTGAGATGGCAGCTCCACTTGATGGATGGTGTCCTCAACAAAGGCAGATCTCCGACCACACCTGAAGTGGCTACGCTGATGTTTAACAATGTCATGTGGTGCGGCATCCTCCCCTTAAGTGGCTTTCGTTTTCATCAAAGATCCCTTGTGGTGTGTGGCCATTCGTGTATAAAAAAAAAAAAAAAAAAAAAAAAAAGATCACTGCTCGATAAATCCATTGGTCGACCTCCCTTTTTTGACCATGCCCACCCCCCTCCCTGCCCACCACCCTCCTGCCCTCCTGCCCACCACACCACCCTCTGCCCTGCCTCCCACCACCCTCCTGGACCTCCCCCCTGATGCCACCTGCCCACCACCTTCCTGCCCCACCACCCTCCACCACCCTCCTGCCACCGCCGCCACCCTCGCCTGCCACCCTCCTGCCCTCTCCCGCCCTCTCCCCCACCCTCCTGCCCTCTCCCCCACCCTCCTGCCCTCTTCGCACCCCCACCACCCTCCTGCCCTCCCCCCACCCTCCTGCCCTCTCCCACCACCCTCCTGCCCCACCACCCTCCTCCCCTCTCCCACCACCCTCCTGCCCTCTCCCCCCACCCTCCTGCCCTCTCCCCCACCACCCTCTGCCTGCCCTCTCCCACCACACCACCCTCCTGCCCTCTCCCACCACCCTCCTGCCCCACCACCCTCGACCACCCTCCTGCCGCCCTCACCACCCTCCTGCCCTCTCCACCACCCTCCTGCCCCACCACCTCCTGCCCTCTCCCACCACCTCCCCCCTGATGCCACCTGCCCACCGCCCTCCTGCCCTCTCCCACCATCCCCCCTGATGCCACCTGCCCACCGACTCCTCCGTGCCCGCAATCCGCCAATCTACTCCGTGACACTCCACACAAGACCCACCAACAGCCGTGCCAGTCCTCCGTCACCAGGCACTACTCCTGCCGGTGTCGTCACAGCAGGACGTTCAAAAAAATGCTTCGTTAAACACTCTCGAACACAAAGCGAGGTCGAGGACATCGATCGTGAACAACGTATGAACAACGATGCCATCTCT
>NW_020870405.1:364313-365830 GCF_003789085.1 Penaeus vannamei | reverse complement strand
TAGTACACTCATATATATATATATACTATCATATATATATGACAGCTATTCACTATACGTATGTATACCAATAATCAATATGCGTTAGCACACACAACACACACACACACAACACGCACACACATGCACACCCGCATTCTGTATATACTATATTGTATACCTATACAATATATATATGTAAGGTATATACAGATACTATATATATATTATACACTATATATATCTTATATCTTCTATATCCCATCTAGTATATATATATATTATAATGTATGTATATATATATGTCATGTCTATATATATATATGTATATATATATGTATACTATATATAATATATGTATATATATACTGTAATATATATAACTGTAATACTATATATCATCTATTATATATCCTCTATCTCTATTACTCGTACATACTATATCATATAGTATACACTAGTCAATCTCACTTCCCTCTAGCTCTTTCTTATTTATCATTCTACCGTTATTTACTGTATTCACTTATTCTTATTACATATTTTTCCCTATTTCCTTATCAGCTACTCATTCAAATATGTACGATCACTACTCACAACATTCACGAGTATTGAGTGATGATAGATGGGTTGGTGGTGATTATAAATTCCTAGATTAGTAGTGTATCGCGTATCTATTTCCATAATATATCTCTCAATATATTGTGTGTGTGGTGTTTTTACTGTGTGTTGTTGTGTGTGTGTGTGAAGAGTAGAGAAGAGAGATGAAGAGAGAGAGAGAGAGAGAGAGAGAGAAGAGAGAGAGAAGAGAAAAGAGAGAAAGAGAAAGAGAAGAGAGAGAAGAGAGAAGAGAGAGAGTGGTGGGCGGAAACAGACAGACAGACCGACAAACAAATATGAAATATATTCAGTGGATGCCGCGTTACTGGCCAAAGAGAATACATGTAACGAAGCCAAAGGCATTTCGACGTAATGAAGTATTTCAATGAAAGGCCATAATGTCAGTCGTTATTTCAAATATTTTCCTTGGAGGATTAAAGCACTCCCAGACGACTGTAAGTATGAGTCCTTCGGGTTTTTATTTGAATACTTCATTTAAAAGATCCGCAAAAGCTTATTATTTAAGGAAGTATCCTTTACGATTTCTTTTATTTCTATGCAGAAAACATTTAGTTTTATATAAAAAAACGCCGATTTTGGTTACCAGTATGCATGCGTTTGGGTGAATGATAGTCGACTTATACTTATGTATATTGGATATTAATTGAAATTCATCTGTCGCATCAGCAAGTAAGGCCCCTAGCAATAAGTGATACTGCACATTTTAAATTTTAAAATCATTCAGCATTTAACTAGTAAGATCGTGGAAAGGGAATGTATCTCGCTACATGAAGGTTTTACATTTACTAAAAATAATTTCCACGCAAATTTTTTAACAAGTAATAAATGGCAATAGAGGACGCGACGCCCTCATCGGCTCAGGTGCAAATTACCGATTTCTCACGAGTTTGTGCATGTAAGCTGTTAGGCATGCTGGTGAG
>NW_020870405.1:356813-359313 GCF_003789085.1 Penaeus vannamei | reverse complement strand
CATTACTGAGACACATGAAGCAATGACTTCTAAAGTGCCTGAACTAGATTCCTATTGGTTATATTTTCTACTGAATTATTTGTTTTTTACTCCTATCGCAGGAGCTGTTATGCCTATAGTACGTATCGCTGCATGTATGATTATTAATTTTGATGATAACTGCAGACTGGAAGAGGATAGTATTTTTCTATGACGGCCTAGTGGCAAATGATAAATGTTGCTACATATTCCACTACAAGTAAATCTGCTATTATCAACAACATAAACCATGAATATGCTATGTTGTTAGATTGGCATAAAAAGTGCAATTACAAATCAGTCTGGTAATTTTTACTACATCATGGAAACAGCAGAGCATTTCACTAATTCTTCACATTCGTACAGTAAATGTAGGGCGTTTGCATCAATAAAGCACTTAAATGGAAAAATCCTAATCAGTGCGTCATCCATCTACGAGATAAGCATATGGCATTATCCCACAGGTTCCCCCTACCCCCCTTTCCCAATTCTCCCTCCCCCCAACCTCAATACCTTTTTCTTCGCGGAAGGATCGACTGGCGGTGAATGTACGCACTGCTAAAATGGAGATTATCAGGAACTTTCGCTGATTGGTATTGGTTATGAAGAAACGGTACTGATCAGTTTGGAAAATTGTTATTGATAATTATTTGGACAGGAAAAACAGGGATGGTGGCAACCTGTTGTGGTGACGGTATTTTGATGCTACGGTTGACACACTATGAAGGTAAAGTTTGAAGTTTTTTGTGGTTGTCTTTCTGAATAACGGATTCGTCGTCCGACATTAATCCCACTGCATCGTAGGGTTGACCACTCGAGTCCTCCTTCCCGCTCCACCGACAACCGCATCATTTCCCGCGATTCCTAGGATGTTCATCTCGTGACATGACGTCCCGCCAGCCTTTGCGTTGCCTTCCTACCCTCATTCTCTCTCTCGCTGGCCGGGTTCTATGGCCCGAAACTGGAGGAAGCGTTAAAGAGAATAATAAGATAAATGAATAAAATAACAGAAAGAAGGTATTTGTTTCCACCTTTTATCAAGAACTTTTTATCAAATCAGTAAGATTCACTGCCTGAGCAGACTTAGGCAAAGGGGTGCCGGGGGCGAGGGCTGCAGGCGAGGAGCTGCTCCGGCCGCAGACGTCGATGAGGCGAGGCGGGCGAAGCGAAACGACGCGGCGATAGGTCAGATTGGGTTACGTCATGCTGAGCCATTTCAGTCAAGATCAGAGTGTAGTGTGCTTTGCCATAACTTATATTTCATAATTTATGTTGTGATGTCTGTCACTGAGTCACACAATATCATGAAATATCATGGTGTTACGTTTTACGATATGATACATAACACCACAAAATTCACACAAGATATTGTCAAGGAATGGTGTTACTGTCATGCCGGTGAGGAACTGGGTATCATTATGCCAGGTGCATGATCACAGATGATAATGATGATAGCGACAGTAGACGAGTTTGTGGTGCCAAGAAGCATTTTATGACGTGTATGGTGCGGATGGTGGCTTTACTACAGTTTGAGACTGTATGGAAGGATGACGGAGGTAATGTGAGGATTGTGCTTTCACTGTAATGAGAGTTGGACAGGAAAAACAGGGACGGTAGCAGTAAAAGGAATTCCCGTTGCAGATGATGAGAAATGGGTTGCTATAATGATAGCCGTGCGGAGCGGATGGTGGGAGTGTTTGTGATGGCGAGAGGCGGGTGATGGTGCTGGTGGTGGAGAGAGCGGGTTCTGGCCGTGGGTGGCTCCCCGGGGGGCTCGCGGGCCGTGTAGCTCCGCGGGGGTGGCGGCCGGGGGGAAGGGGGCTGGGGGCTGGGGGGACGCAGGAAGGGGTGAAGGGTCCGTTGGTGGTACCCTGATGTGAAGGGTTGACTGGGTCTGGAGGTGAAGGGGTAAAGGGGGGCCGACTCAGGAAAAAAACGACAGAAACATGCCATTGATGTGAGTGTAGGTTTCAAAACGAACGTTAGTATGCTTTTCTGTTCCCGAATCTGTGCTTCTCTTTCACTGCGTTTCAGTTAATGTTAGTTAAGTATAATCCTACACGACTGCCTTTAAATGTTAGTGTCATTTCTTTTGATGTAAGTGAAACATATTATTGTATGCATGTGTAGCTTTGTGTATAAAGTATATCCATTACTGCATACATGCATGTGTCAAGAGTGCGTATGCTTGTGGGATTTTGTGTTTGAGTATAAGGGGAGGGGGGGGAGGGTCTGGGTTTGTGTGAGTGTGGCTTGGAGAGTTCGTTTTTAAGACTGTGTAAGCATAAGCTCGCATGTGTGTGTGTGTGTGTGTGTGTGTGTGTGTGTGTGTGTGTGTATGTGTGTGTGTGTGTGTGCGTGAGTGTACGTCTGTGTGTGTTTGTGCGCACACGCATTTTTGTTTGTTTGCTTTGTTTGTTTTGTTTTTGTTTTAGGGATACGTGTGAGTTGTAGAAGTTGAACACAGGAAGCGGGTGTAGGT
>NW_020870405.1:341813-344313 GCF_003789085.1 Penaeus vannamei | reverse complement strand
TCCCTAGTAACCTATTGACTTGGCCCTATCAGACTGACCCCCTTCCTCCCTTCTCTTCTCCTCCTTCTCCTGCTTATCCTTCTTCTCCTGCTTCTTGTCCATTTCTTTCTTCCTTCTGTGGTCCACCTTCATCTGCTTCTTATCCATTTCTTTCTTCCTTCTGCGGTCCACTTTACCTAACGCTCCTTCGTTTTGTATTGTTTTGTTTATTCTTCTCCCTTTCTGAAGTGTCGGTCACAACTCTACGGGCGCACAACGCCACGTTTCACTTTCTTCGCCATCGATTTGCTTTGGTCTGTTGTCTGTTCATTATGTATAGGTACTATCTCTTTACGTACTTTGCGCATGTGTGTGTTTATGGTGTACCTCTGATCGTTCTCGTTGGGGTATATATATTTTTTTTCTTGTATTTCTCTCAAGTGCTGTTGTCTGTCTCTCGTCTTCCCTCTCTCTCTCTCTCTCTCTCTCTCTCTCTCTCTCTCTCTCTCTCTCTCTCTCTCTCTCTCTCTCTCTCTCTCTCTCTCTCTCTCTATCTCTCTATCTCTCAACTGCTCTCTCTCTCTCTCTCTCTCTCTCTCTCTCTCTCTCTCTCTCTCTCTCTCTCTCTCTCTTCTCTCTCTCTCTTCTCTCTCTCTCTCTCTCTCTCTCTCTCTCTCTCTCTCTCTATATATATATATATATATATATATATATATATATATATATATATATATATATATATATATATATATATATATATATATATATATATATATATGTATATATATATGTATTATGTATATATATGTATGAATGTATATATATGTTATGAATGTATATATATATATGTATGAATGTATATATATATATATATATATATATATATTATATATATATGTTATATATATATATATATATATATATATATATATATATATATATATATATATATATATATATTGTCTCTCTTGATCATTCGCTGTCTAAGTATGTCTGTCTGATTCTCTCTCTCTTTTTCTTTCTCTAACATGCTCATTCGTTGTCTTAATCTCCCCCCCCCCCTCTCTCTCCCATGCTCATTCGCTTCGCTGTTAATCTGTCTGCCTGACTCTCTCTTTCTGTCTTTCTCTCTCTTTCAGGGTCATTCGTTGTCTCATTTCTCCCCTCCCCTCTCTCTCTCTCTCTCTATTTCTCTTTCTCTCTCTCTCTCCCTCTCTCTCCTCCCACCCTCTCTCTCTCCTCTCTCCACCCTCTCTCTCTCTCCCTCCCACCCTCTCTCTCTCTCCTCTCTCTCTCTCTCCCACCCTCTCTCTCCCTCCCACCCTCCTCTCCCTCCTCTCCCTCTCTCCCCTCTGCATGTGTAAATAACTCTCTCTCTCCCCCTCCTTCCCCATGCCCCCCCCCCCCCCCCCTCCCCAGGCAGACGGAGAAGGTAGCTCAACCATCTTTGTTATCAGTTACTGGCTGGGTCAAGGTGTGAGGCTGTTTACATTCTCTTCACGGAGCCAAGGTCTTTTGTCATCACGGGAGGGGGGGGGGGGGGGAGAGGGGAGATAAGGAGGTTGGAGAATAGAGAGGGGAAGGGAGGGAGGACGAGAGGGGGGAGGGGGGAGGTAGGTAGAGGAGGGGGAAAAAAAAATGGAGGATATGAAAGGTGTGAAATCCACTTCTGATCTTTTATTTGGACGTGTTTTCAGTTTCCTTTTGGTGTTTGTGGTGCGTGTTGTGTGTTAGTGGTGTGTGTGTGTGTGTGGTGTGGTGTGAGTGTTGTGTGTTGTGTGTGTGTGTGTGTGGTGAGTGTGTATGTGTGAGTGAGTGTGTTTGTTGTGTTGTGTGTATGTATGTGTGAGTGGTGAGTGAGTGTGTGTATATGGTGTGTGTAGTGGTGTCAGTGAGAGACTGAGAGATGTGTAAGTGTGTGAGTAAGTGGATGAGTGAGTGATGAATGAGTCAGTTAATAAGAGACTGAGAGACTGAATTAGCGTGCATGTATGTGTGTGAATGCGTATTCGTAGTAAGTCCATTCAAGGTCTCCAAATGCCCCGATAAAAGCAAGTGTAAAGACCTTGTGAATGTGATGATCCTTGGATGCCAAATGAAGAGATTGATTCAGTTAATGGCATGTTTATATTAAGGCAAAGACAACAAGAGAGTAGCCCACTTATGTTTACGGTTTGCTGCCCCAGTTGTAAAAAGAGAGAGAGAGAGAGAGAGAGAGAGGGAAAAAAACTTTCAAAAACAAATAATGAAGCCCTGATGAAAAATACACGAGCCGCTGTCGGGAATGGGGAACGTGCCAAGAACTGAGTTAACCCTTTCACCCCCCCACTCCCCCTTTCTCTCTCTCTCTCTCTCTCTCTCTCTCTCTCTCTCTCTCTCTCTCTCTTCTCTCTCTCTCTCTCTCTCTCTCTCTCTCTCTCTCTCTCCTCTCTCCTCTTTCTATCTCTTTCTATCTGTCTATCTATCAATCTATCTATCTATCTTTTTTAAATCTCCACTCTCTCTTTTCTCTCTCTTTTTC
>NW_020870405.1:336813-339313 GCF_003789085.1 Penaeus vannamei | reverse complement strand
GTCATTATCATCATCATCACCAATACCATAATCATAGCCATCACAATCATATGTCAAGTTTCTGTTAGCGCAAACACCATCCACAAGGTTATATACAAGGTCCCTTAACTTTTAGTTCGTACATGGAATCGAAATGGCGACTAGTTCTTGCTTTTAACCTATGACAATTCATTTGAAGAAGCAAATGAGTGTTTTTATATATAATAACTAATGAAGGATCATATGATGTGATTCCACTGTTGTAATAAAACGGTCGTTTGTTCGCCCTCGAGTTGTGCGCGTCAGTCTCGAACATTCGAATCGTCCCACAGTGACGCCGAGCCCGCGACTGATTTTTTCCAACCTTGTTTACACTGCATATATCTGTTAAATATTTGTTGACCTTTGCCAGAGCGGCGAAGGTGCGGTCACCATGGCGATCGGTTAATCCATTACGGATGTGATAGCCGCGTTGTTGTCCGCCCAAATCCTGAGTTGAGTCTAGCTTGATATTATTTTTTCCGAGGCTCTGGATAATGTACCAATCACGCTGAGTCTAGTTTGATCGTTCTTATTGACGCCACAGATCCTGAGTCGGGTCTGGATGACGTAACAAGCACTATAATCAAGCTCCATCCAGCCTGTCTTGAGATACCGTCGAGTTCAATCGTAATGTCGTCGTCATCGTTATCACCATCGCCGTCGTCATACTAATAATAACAAGAATAACAGGAAAAAACAGGAAAAATGATGATGATAATGATACTGATATCAAAGATAGAAAAGTAATAATATTTGTACTAGTAAAGGTAACATCACCATCAAAAACAATAATATTGATTAATTGCACTTAGAATGGGATGTGACAAAATTTTAAAAACCATTACCATATATATTTACAAAAGACATACAAATAAAATCCAGATAAACACTAAATGTCCCCGTCTGTGCGAAAGTGTCAGACGGCCCAGGTGTCACGGGGCTTGTTGGAGCTTGGCGCAGTTCCTGGCGTCAGCAAGTCAGTAAACAGATATAAGAAGACGAAATACAAGCAATATGTAATATGAATATCTTGTATTTATAATGCTACAATGTACCACTTTACACGAATTAGCGTATTAATCAATTACTTCTTGAATCAATTAGTGAGGGTTACAAGTGTTATGGGAAAGTGAACGATTAAATAGTGGAGTAAGATCAGGTGAGGCATACCTACGCATATGCCCATTGCAGTAAAGGGGTACAAGGAAACTTACTCATATATTTATATACCACCATAACAGTATATAGATTTAAAATATGATATTGAAGCAGCTATAATCCCCCCACACTATATATTATATATATATATATATATTATATATATATATACAATATATATATATATTATATATAATATATATATATATATATATATAATATATATAAATATATATATGAAAAACCCACAATGCACAAACTAGATTTCTTGAGGAAAGTGAACAACAGTTTCGGAATCGTCATCGATTCCATCTTTGGGTCGGAGATGGAATCGATGACAATTCCGAAACTGTTGTCTCACTGTTCCTCAATAAATCTAGTTTGTGCTTTGTGGGTTTTCTACATAGTATCAACATTTAAGAGTGTATATATTAAGATATATATATATATATATATATATATATATATATATATATATATTACGTTTATATATATATACACATACGCACACACACACACACACACAAATATATTTGTATGTATTTAAATATGTGTTTGTGTGTGTGTGTATGTAAGCAATATTATGTATGTGTGTTTACATGTGTGTGTGTGTGTGTGTGTGTGTGTGTGTATGTGTGTGTGTGTGTGTGTGTGTGTTGTGTGTGTGTGTTGTGCGTGTGCGCATGCGCGCACTGTAGTGCAGTTGAAGTGTTCTCGCCTAGCAATCCAGCTGACCCGCGTTCGAATCCCGCACTGTCAGTGGATACTATCCCGGGCATTCCTTGCACACAAGATGTAATTTAGAAACAATAAACAGCCGTAATTTTACTGAAGTCACAAGAGCCTATCATACCAAACCCTAAATTGTTATTATATCACACACACACATGTCTATTATGTCTATTATAATATATGCATATGTATGTATATTCGTGTTCATATGCATCTGCTTACACTCATATGAATAATTTTATGAGAATGTGCATGTATACGTTCACAAATCTACACACATTCTTGACCTGTCACTGAGCCAGCTCCCTTTCTCTCCCACAGAAGTACATGCAGACTCATCAAGCAACCCGAGTTTGACGCAACATTATCGATGGTAATCTTGTCGACGATATTTTCTTCCAAGTAAGTTGTCTGTTTATGATATTCATGACTTCGTTTAACTATTTTTTACTTAAGTTTTTGTAGTCGAGTTTAATTATTTTTATTTATAGTTTATTTTTATTGCGGAATTTAATTGTTTTGGGTATTAATTTATAGTCCTTATTTGATATATTGTAGTAGACAAGTCAACTGGCGAGACATGAGGATA
>NW_020870405.1:333222-336547 GCF_003789085.1 Penaeus vannamei | reverse complement strand
TAAGTATATATCCCTATATATAGTATATATATATATATTACATTTGTGTCTGTGTGTGTCTGTGCCTTTATACTTTTCCACTACAGACTTGAAACTGTTGTCTCACTTTTCAGTAAATCTTGCTTGTGTATTTGGTTTTTTTCTCCCACAGCATCAATACGGTAGAGTATTTTACCATTCACTAACAAACACACACATACACCACACACACGAAGCTCACAACTAATTTGAATTTAATGAAATGTAAAACGATTGGGAGAAATGTCACGTTCCTCGTTAAAGAGAATGGAACGAAGGTTATGTCACAAGTAAAATGAAGACAGTACATTTGATTCGGAGAGACAAAGACGGGGTAATGACGCGAGGAATAAAAAAAAAAGCCTTGGAAGCTCTGGAAATTCGGGTCGTTTAGAGTCCCATTTTAAAGTATCTTTCAAGAGAAAAAATAATAAAAAATAAGCAAATAAATAGATAAACATATACATACATATATGCATACACACACGCATGATGTAGGATATACAGAGAGAGAGATTATTGAATTCACTTTATGATTTCAAACTCCGCTTATAATAAGGATTGAATATGCATTGTCATTCATAGTTATAGCTTTCCATGAACAATAACGACCGGACTCTCTCTGTTCATTCTGGCTGCGTCTCGTACTCTGCAACATGTAGGTTCTTCAAGGAAATTCTAGGTTTTGGTTGTAGGCGAACTTACCGAGATATGCTGGGAGTACAGAGGGTCGTGTGACCTCTCAGCGACGGCTCGAGGCGAACTGTTACCGAACATTGGTGTGACGTCATTAGGGTGGTGGACATATTTTCCAAGTATATATTTACATAAGAATGAAGTAAAGAAGGTATGGGCAAAAAAAAAGAAGGTACAGAAAGGTATCATTGTAAATAAACGTAGATATTGGAATGCATGTAGTTAAATGTAGTTAAACAAGACATGTAATATAGTAATACACACATCCATGGTTTGTTCATGTATCTACACTCTTAAACTCTTGAGCTGAAAACACGCTTTACGTTGAAAAATATTCGATGAACAAATATATTATAAATATGGAAATATATCAGTTTAAACACCATTAGTATTATCAGTATCGTCATTATTATTATATCACTAGTGCTTATCATTATAAATATCATTATAATCATTCTAACACGTTTATCAGTTTAGATATCTATTATTTCCCGTATTCACGTAGTTTTATGATTATGAATATCATTATCACCATCATTACTAGATTTTCCAATTGATAATCCGCGCTTCAACATTATGGAAAAAAGAGTTTAAAAGTGGCAATCGCATAATTTCTGCAACAGTCATTGAAAGCGAGTACTATCATTTTCTCATAATCACACGCATGCTTTATGTTTGTGTAAATTACCCGGGCATAAGTTAGATGTGCAATTAAAAATAGTTTTAGCATGGATGAAATGGCTTATGATATTACATCGCGTTTATTCATGCAAAACTTAATATTTTGAAAGGACAGATTAAAAGCTTCCAGAGGTCAGTTGGCAGCCTTTGTTAATGAAAACAACAATTATTTCTTTAATATGGCTGATGTAGTTAATAGCTTATAAAACACATTGACATTATAATTCGAAACGTGACAAAGCGGTCGTGACTGGTATTAATGTTGTAGAAACAACTACTTATGGAATGTGGTGATGAGATGCACACATACACACATACATACATACACAGATACATCCATCCATATATATATATATATATATATATATTATATATATATATATATATATATATATATATATATTTATATATGTGTGTGTGTGTGTGTGTGTGCATATGTAGACATATACATATACAAATATATATGTGTGTATGTATATATATATATATGTATGTATATATAGTATATATTATATATATATGTGTGTGTGTGTGTGTGTGTGTGTGTGTGTGTGTGTGTGTGTGTGTGTGTGTGTGTGTGTGTGTGTGTGTGTGTGTAAATATGCATTTAATCAGATTTTTCATATCTCTATATCTATATCTATTTATCTGTCAATTTATCTGTCATTTAAAGTAAGACTATGGTTTTGGTAATCCAATAATCCAAGTTAATACAAATATAATTTGATATGAATTATTTCTTAAATTGGACTTTCGTTTATACTCTCTCTTTATAGTACCAAGAGCATGAATACGTCAGCAGTACACTATACCTTTTCTTGAGTTTTCCACATTCATTTTCATCATTCTCTGGTGATACAATGCTACTATTATTGATTTTATGTATATCTGCAGATCATGCGACAGCTGGATACGAATAGCCAGGAATGTATATATATATATATATATATTATATATATATATATATATATATATATATATATATGTTGTGTGTGTGTGTGTGTGTGTGTGTGTGTGTGTGTGTGTGTGTGTGTGTGTGTGTGTGTGTGTGTGTGTGTCTGTGTGTGTGTGTGTGTGTGTGTGTGTGTGTGGGTACATATATATATATATATATATATATATATATATATATATATATATATATATATATATATATATATATATATATATATAATATATATATATATATATGTATGTATGTATGTATGTATGTCTGTATGTGTATATATATATATATATATATATATATATATATATATATATATATATAATACTTATATATACATATATATATATATATCTATATTATATAGATATATATGTATATTTGTGTGTGTGTGTGTTTGTGTGTGTGTGTGTGTACAGACACACACACACACATTATCATCATTATCCTCATCATTATTATTATGATTATTGCTATTATTATTATCACTACTCTTGTTATTATCATCCTCATTATAATTGTTGTTGCTTTCGTTGCTGCTGTAATTTGTTATCATCATTATTATCATCATCATTATTATTATAGCACTAACCATTATCATGATCATGATCATTAGTATTATTAGTAGTAGTGATGGTGGTGGTTTTCTCGTTGGCACTATCATTATCATCGCGTTTTCATTATCATCATTTTCTTTTTATCATTATAATCATTATCATTATACAGCTTCACACTGCCGATGTTGCAGCTACAACAAAACAACATTAATATTTTTTTTATTAAGAAAGATTAAACAATACTAGAACACAATATCTCAAGATCTATGTACCAGTTTGTAATAATAAACTCTTATATCTTTCATTAATCGATTTGAGTGGAGGTTTATATCTTTCGCGAGTTAAGAGGGGGAGTGAGTGGCAATATTGCAATATAAACTGTAGTTATTCATCATAAAAAGAGAGAAAAAAATGAACTAGAGAGAGC
>NW_020870405.1:315722-318222 GCF_003789085.1 Penaeus vannamei | reverse complement strand
GAGATGCACATATATGGGCTTCAAGGGTATATGGTGATGATAATGGAATAACAACGGTGATAATAGTAATGATAGTAATAAGAAGAAGACGAAGAGGGAGATGAATACACCATATTCACTTTGGGCTTCAAGGGTATATGGTGATGATAATGGAATAACAACGGTGATAATAAAGAAAAAGACGAAAATGAGATGAATGATAATGACAATAATATAAAGTAATGATAATGATAAAAATAAAAAATAACGGTGATAATGATTGATAATAATAAGAAAAAGACGAAAAATGAGATGAGTGATAATGATAATAATAATAATAAAGGTAATGATAATGATAAAAATGATGATAGTGATGATGATGAGAATAATTTTAAAAAATAATTATGATAATCATTATGGTGATGATGGTTGCGGTACAGTAGCACTGGTTGTTGTAATAATGATATGATGATGATGATGATAATGATAATGATGATATAATGATAATAAATGATGATGACAATCGTAATAATAATGATAATAATGGTAATAGTAACAATGATGATAACTTGGATAATGATGATGATAACAAAAGTAATCATAATGATACGAAGAAGACGAAGAACCTCAATGGTAGTAATCATAACAATAATAACAATCATAATAATATCGAAAATAATGATAATGATAAGTGATAATGATAAGAACAATAATATAATAATACTAAATGATATACTGATGATAATGATCATGTTATTGTAAGGATATAATGAAATTAAAATAATAATAGAAATTATAAAATAATAATAATAATAATATTAACAATAATGATAATAATAATGATAATGATAATAATAATAATAATATAATAATAATGTGATTAATAATATTATTATAATGATAATAATGATATAATAATAATAATAATAATAATAATAATAATAATAATAATGATAATAATATTAACAACAACAATAACAATAACAATAATGATAACAACAACAACAATAATGATAATAATGATAACACTTATAGTAATAATAAAAATTAATAATGATAACAACAATAATAAAATAATAACAAAATAGTAATAATAACAATAATAATAATAATAAACAATAATAATGATAACAATAATAACTAATAATAATAATAATGATAATAATAATGATAATAATAATAATAATAATAATAATAATAATAATAATAATAATAATAATAATAATAATAATGATAATGATAATAATAATAATAATAATAATAATAATAAATAATAATAATAATAATAATAATAATAAATAATAATAATAATAATATAATAAAATAATTAATTAATAATAACATTGATAATAATAATAACAATAATAGTAAAAATAACAATATTACTAAGAACAATAATAGTAATAATGACAATAATAATGATAATAACAATAATTGTAATAATAACAATAATAATGATAAAAGTAACTATAATGATGAGAAGATGAAGAACCTCAATAGTACTAATCAAAATGATAATAACAATGATGAATAATAATGATAATAATAATAATAATAATGATAGTAATGATGATGATGATAATAATGATAATAATAATAATAATAATAATAATATAATAAATAATAATAATAATAATAATAATAATATAATAATAATAATAATATAATAATAATAATAATAATAATAATAATAATATAATAATAATAATAATAATAATAATAATAATTAATAATAATGATAATAATAATAATACAATAATATAATTATAATAACTATGATATTAGTAGTAATGATTATGATAATAATAATAATGATAGTGAAAGTAATAACAGCAATGAAAATAGCAACAACATTGATAATAATGATTAAATTGATAAAATTGCTTGCGATGATAATGGTGATAATAATAATAACTATAGTAATAATGATGATAGCAATAATAATGATAATAACAAAGGTTATATACTAATAATGATAATAGTAATAATAATAATCGTAATAATAGTAATGACAATGATAGTAATAATAACAATGATAATGATAATCATCATTACTATTATCATTATTATCATCATTATTTTAACAATAATAATGATAATGATGATAATGATACTAATGTTAATAACAATAAGAATAATAACAACAATGATTATAATAATAATGATAACAATAAAAATGATAATGATAATAATAATATTAATAATGATAGCATTGAAAGTAATAAAAGTAATGATAAAAATGCTAACAATCAAGAATAAGAATAAGCATGAGAGTAAACATTGGAATAGGGACAAGAGAAAGAGCAAGAAAAAAGACAGCAGTAACGGCAACAACAACTATAGTAATAATAATAACAATAATTATAACGATGATGATGTTAATGATCATGATAATGAAAACAACAATAATTATCATAATAACAATAAAGTTAATGATAATAATGAAAATGATAAAATAATGAATATGATAATAATAATGATAATGATAATGATAACGATAATAGCACTAGTAGTAATAGTA
>NW_020870405.1:308222-310722 GCF_003789085.1 Penaeus vannamei | reverse complement strand
TATTTTTTTATTGATTAATCCAATATTGGTTTCGAGTCATCGAGTCAGCGGAGACAAAACCTAGAGTAGATTATAGGAAAATGGCTTAGCAAACTGTGCATATATGATTATACCTTTTTATGTGAAATTACTTCTCCTCTCCAACTTAATGACTTTTGGATAGAGTTTGCATATTGTATTTGATTAATTGCTCATTTTCATTTCGAGGGATTATTAGCATTATTATTATTATTATTATTAATATTATTAATAATATTATTAATATTAGCAGTAGTTATAGAAGTATTACTACCGTTAATACTACTGTTACTTCTACTGGCAAGTAAATTACAATACAAAAAATAATGATAGTGATGGTGTTAATGATGATAATATCAACATTGACATTATCATCATAATTATCACCATCTCCATTTTCATCACTATCATATTCATCATTATCATCTTCCTTATCATTATAAATCTAATTGTCATTGTTCTTTTATTATGATCATTATTATTATTAAGATTGTCCTAATCCCAATCATCATTACTATTGCACTCCTTATCATTATCATATTCAACTAATGCTAAGAGTATCATCTTTACTATTATTACTGTTAACACCCCTAGCAACACCTTTCATATTAATATCGTTGTTTTTTGTTATTAAATATCAGATATCGCAGTCATAATAATAACTTTAATAATTATATTTTTTGTCATTGTAACATTGTCTATGGCAATGATACCTAATCCCGACTAAGGAAATAACGTGACAAAAAAACAAAAAAAGGAAAATATGGCAACACGAACACCAGCAGCATTATGACGCCTGACCCCGAAAATATACTAAAGAAATATATCATAGGAAAGAGGTTAAGGTAAAAGCCTTCAACAAACCCTTTTCTACACTCGAGGAAGACTCAACGAAACGGGAAATGGATGCCTTAAGTGGACGGCCTTATGCTTCTAAGATTGTTTTTCTTCCCTTTGATCCACGACCTCAATAAATATAGAGAAAATGTATGCGTTCATCATCACACAGACTGCTTTTATATAAATGAAGTACCGCGTATGAGTGTGCCGGATGTGTGTGCTGAATAATTGACCTGCACTCGATGTGTACTGCTTAAATGTTTGATGGAATGTGTGTTTACCTCCAGCCAGATCCCTCTTCATGATAGGATATCGTCGCATACATAAACGGAAACCCTTTCATCGTGCGGGTGAGAACTATCATCACACCACGCTGGCGGTGCCCATTACTCCCCTCTCGGACTCGAAACCTGTCAAAATCCTCACCAGGAGAGCTAAAAAATCGCTCGGGGCTCCGCTGGCGGCGCGGCGGTCGCGGCTGATGGACAGCCTCGCGGCCCGGGAGCTAATGCCGCTTCCCTTTCAATTAGGGATCGTACAGGAGACCCAGCGGCCGCTATTACTCAGCCTCGGCGCGGGTCGCGTTTTCAATTAGCGCCGCCATAATCGCCGGTTGTTTTTCACTTAAAAGCCAACCGAGGGCCGGATGCCAGAGTGGGATTCGGCCGGCCAGTGTAAATAGAACCTCGGTAACGGCTGTCTGGCACCGAGGGCGGCACGCGACCGCCGGCGGGGCGGCCGTAAAGAAGCGGGATTTATGGATTGCGAAGTCCCTCCGCCGGCGCGCGCGCTCGCCCAGGTATGCAAATGTCAGATTCGACGCAGGTCGCCAGCGATGGGATTAATCTGGCCGGATTTTGGGCGAACCGTCCGTGTATCTCCTTCCAATAATGAATGCTTCTCTCTGCACATATGTATTTGTACTTAAAACGTAAGATAAAAGGATACCTGGGCAATGATTAATTTTCATTTGCTAGATATAATGAAATATATTGTTTATGTCACCATTATCTTCATTATCACTTTCATTATCAATATTGTTGTTGCTCTTATTACTACTATATTATTATCATTATCAGCATTACTGTTTTTTATCATATTTTTTAAAGTGTTATAGTGCTTATTGTTATCATTATTGTTGTCATTATTATTATCATAATCATTATCATTATTACAATCATTATAACGATTACCTTTATATCATCATAATCACCACTATCATCATTATCTTTTCATAGTGTTGACAGTGTGGGAGAGTTCGCTCACTCGCACTCACTTCTCCCAAAACACCATAACTGGAAAATCAACGCGCTATTTATCGACCTGCAATAGTCCGCAAGATCAAGCTGATAAGCCGGAATCTTTCAAAGTCACGTTGATAGCTAATAAACGCAAGATAACGCACACATTAGAGATAATTTGGATCCAGCTGGAGAGCTTTGACACATGGCAGAGATAGCATTAAAGGTTATGACTGTCAGACATGTAAATAAACAATGCAGATCAACATCAGTTTTGTTTACATGTGAAAAATAATGAAAATATAAAACAGATTATTTATGCAGATTTTTCCCTGGGTTAATTGGTGTTTGTTTCTAGTCAAGAATCCTGCAAACATTGTCAAAATTCGTGTATTTTTCCT
>NW_020870405.1:295722-300722 GCF_003789085.1 Penaeus vannamei | reverse complement strand
CACACACAACACACACACACACACACACACACACACACACACACACACACACACACACACACACACACACACACACACATATATATATATATATATATATATATATATATTATATATAGAGAGAGAGAGAGAGAGAGAGAGAGAGAGAGAGAGAGAGAGAGAGAGAGAGAGAGAGAGAGAGAGAGAGAGACGGAGAGAGATAGTTACATATATGCGCACATATATTCATGCATGTATCCACAAAGAAACACGATCCAGGTATTTAAAAAAAAAATCACTGATAGAATATGAATAACATTTGGTGATGAACATGGCTGAAAGCTGTTGAACATTGACGCTTTGAATCGTGAACATAGAGAGAAACAAAGCTCTTGCCAAAATTAAGTTAATCCTTAGATATTAGCAATTCCTTGAAAATATATCAGTTCTTTTGCAAATTTGCTAACTATTTTCAGTTTTTGTAATTCCATGTAAATCCAGTAATTCCTTGTAACTTGATTAACCCCTTATGAATCTAATAATTCTTCGCAACCTTTATAATTCCTTATATATTTGATCATTCAATTTGAATCAAGAAACTATACAAAAAAAAATATTCCAAACCAGCACCACCTGTGAATCATTTACGAAGCAACAGTGGAGAGTCAGAATAAAAAAAAAAAAAAAAAAGAGAGAGAGATTGAACTGACAAGCAACGCAACGGCAAAAGGTAATCATAAAATATCAAAACAAGGAGAGGGAAAACAAATCAAATGCGCGATAGTGTCAAAGGTCATTTTTCAAATAAATGC
The DNA here is from genome assembly GCF_003789085.1 of Penaeus vannamei. Classification (NCBI taxonomy): domain Eukaryota; kingdom Metazoa; phylum Arthropoda; class Malacostraca; order Decapoda; family Penaeidae; genus Penaeus; species Penaeus vannamei. Next base: position 299,931 of record NW_020870405.1, on the reverse strand, counting down.
GATGAAAAAAGAAATAAGGTCTAAAGGGGTCATCATTGTGATTTGATGTTTCCATTTTCTTTTTTCTTTCTTTTTTTATATTATTTCTTGGGAATAAAAACTGTATGTGTAACTGAAGGATGTGTCATGTACAGAAAATAAAATTCATGAGTTTCAAAAGATTATTGGAGAGAGAGAGAAGGAATTAGAAACGAAACAAGATATTAAAAGAATATGATTTAGAAATGTGAGGAAATAGGAATACATGAATTAATGAGTCTTTTGGAAAAGATTGAGAAAAAGAAAAGTCATGAGTATGAAAATAGATGAATAAATTTATATGTGTGTTTGCGTGTGCGCGTGTCAGTATGAAAATAGATAAATGAATAAATATATGTGTGTGTGTGTCTGCGTGTGCATGTGTGTGTGTGGGGGGGGGTGCTTTAAATATAAAGCAAAATAGACAAAGGAAAACTAGTGAATAGTTCAAAGCCTAAATGCAAGAGAATTAAAAGGAGAAAGAAAAAAACAGAAGAAAACAGGGAGAACACGCAAGGTGAGATAAAGAACTGAGATTAGCTACAGAGAATACCTTTTCCATAAACAAGGAAAGAAAGTGTGGATTGTGTTAATGAGGAAAACGGTGCATAAGAAAATTATGTTACATTAATGTTGCAGTAAAATTGGGATAAAATACCAGAAAAATAATAGTGGAGAACGAAAAAGAACAAGTGAGTGTAATCAAAAGTAAATGAGGAAATTTAGGTTGATATTCAAATTATAAAGAAATTCAAATATAAAGAGAAGTAGAAATGCGATTAAAAATAGTTTGACTAGATTCATGTGGGCAGAAGCATAGTCATGCAGCACGCATGCCTGTTTCCGTGCGTCTCCGTATGTGTGTGTATGTGTTGTGTGTGTTGTGTGTGTGTGTGTGTGTGTGTGTGTGTGTGTGTGTGTGTGTGTGTGTGTGTGTGTGTGTGTGTGTGTGTGTGTGTGTGTGTGTGTGTGTGTGTAGTGTGTTCATGTGTGTTTGTATGTTTATGCTTGTGTGTAGGATTGTTTACTAGTATGATTGCGAGCGAGCGAACGAAGGGAGAGAGAGAGAGACAGACAGACAGACAGACAGACAGACCCAGAGGGAGAATAAAAAGAAATACGACAGCTTTATATATTTTATCACTCCTTAAAAGGCTACTTTTCTGATATATATGAAGTTTAATACCTGTATCACTGTAAAAGGAAAATTGAAAGGCAAAGCAGCACATCATAAATAAACCAGACGTCAATTTAGAATCAATTAAAAAAAATGAGGAACTAAATCAGATTGACTTCACAATAGAAAGAGTTAAAGTGAAAATATGTACAAATCATAACGGAAAATATATCACGACTAACGAAGAAAAAAATAAAGATTGAAAAATAATGACTTAGATTTTGTTCTTGAAACGTAAATATTTAAGATTGAAAACGAAAATATTTTAGATGAAATAATGATACGAGAGAGATCAGTGAAGGAGCGAGAGAATAAAGTTATTAATGGAGTTTAAGATTATTCAGATTTAGGGGAAGTGCCTTAGGCTATCTTTTCAAAGTACTGAAGGAGAGAATTATGAATGAAAGTACTTTTTTCCTTAATCCGAAGAGAAATGCCATAATCCGAAGAGAAACGACAGCATACAATCTTGATTATAAATATCATGTTTAGATAGTAAAGAAATTTCATTGCACGTGATCGAAAATGAGTATGGAATTTCAATACCTGTATGAGAAGGGAAAAAAGCAGGGCAGATTTTATCCAAATTTAGGATATATAAGAGACATAAATAGATTATAGGATGTAGGCCTATGCGGTTCTCCCTTTAACCGTAGACCGGTGCAGGGTGGTCCGGATAATGGGCTACACCCTCGTAGGCAACCTGTAGTAGAGATATACAGGGCAGTTATTAGTAGAATATCTTATATTATTTCAGTTATATTCATCTTTTCAATATCATGCATATCATCGTTATATTTGACGTCGTAGATGAAACGCTATAAAAAGCTTCATAGTTAAAACACTTCCTAGGGTATGTTGTAATATATTAACCTAAACCTTTATTTTCGTCTTAATTGCATGGAGAATTCGGTAATTCTTTGAATATTCTAACGGAAAATGATAACAACAGTATCAACACCAGCGATGATGATAACAATGCTGCTGTTACACTAATGATAACTAATAATGATAATAGCAATGGTGATGATAATAATAATGATAATGATAAAATGATAATGATAATAATAATGATAATAAATAATAATGAAATAATAATAAAAATATACGAGGAAAAAGATGATGAAGAAGAAGATTAATAATAATAATAATAATAATAATGATAACAATAATGACATTCGTCGTCATCATCATAATAATAATAACATTTTACGAATGTCTCAAAAACGACCGAAGAATGACATGCACGACTTACAGAGACCGCTGCACCCCAAACAACCACTTCCTTCGACTATTCATGATCTACAAGGACTTACATGGGCCTGGAAGCCGTTGTAGTGATCGGCTGTGTAGGTGACGATCTGCTTGCGTCCATCAGGAAGGAGAACGTGGTAGGATCCCTTCACTGCGTTCCCGTCGGAGGTTTCAGTGTGGCCGAAGTCAGCGCCAGTGTAGTGGTCGGCCACGCCATACGCGAAGTCGTAAGGTAATTTCTGTTGGGTGAGAGTTGAAGGGAGGTGGAAGCGTGGGTGAGATCGTTCTTTTTCGTTATGTGTGGACTTGATTTCCTTCTTTTGTGGTATGTGTGCAAAGAAGAATATTATTTGGAGTATGTTCTGGCAGGTATGTGGACATTTAATTTTCAAAACAGGTTAGGTGATGTCCGATAGCTCCCACAATGACTTACATTCACACAGTACACGCACCGCCCTTCTCATTAGACCAAAACCAACAAAATATCAAGAAATATCACGGTCTGTTCTTGGTCCTCAAAAGCACGCGTGAATGTTGAGTGTTATCACGACATGCAAGACATGAAAATTACAAGTGAGGATAATTGAACTTCCGTGAAATTTCGTGACTGAATAATGTACAAAGAATGTGGAGAGTTTTATCTGTTTAATATACATATGATTTGTTAGCATTCTTATGTACTTGTCTGAGAATATGCTTTTATTACCAACTCATACATGGAGAGACCATGCTCACCACTTGCCAATAAAGTGATCTAAAGTATTATATTTCCATTGGTGAATGACCAAAAATACTCTTACTGGGCAAATGGACATCCCTTGACAAAGCTTTAGCTTTGAGACTTTTTGGTCAGTTACAACCCTATGGGAAGATTATAAGGAAAAAAATAAAAGGTCATTTACTTATCCGAACACACGTGGTCACGAACAGATTCAGTCACATGACCATAAAAGGATTTTGATCGACATGGCCTTGATTTACGTACATGAGAATAAGCTTAGATTTACTCACATGATCATGAACCGGGATGTGGTTGTGGTAGAGGGGGGCGGGAGGTCCATATAAGGGGCTGTCGGCTAGGGCGCGAGACACCAGGCCCAGGAGGCATAGGGCGACTGAGAGCTGTTGGGAAAAATATGTCAGGTACCATTCTTGCTTTTTTCTTCTTTCTTTAGTTCTCTCTCTCCCTTCTCTCTTTCTTCTCTCTCTATTCTCTTTTCTCTCTTCCCTCTACCCCCCCCCTTCTCTCTCCTCATCTCTCTCTCTCTCTCCTCTCCCTCTCCCTCTCCTCTTCCTCTCCTCTCCCTCTCCCTCTTCCCTCTTCTCCCCTTTCCCCTCCCCCTCTTCCCTCTCCCTCCCTCTTTCTTCTCTCTCTCTCTCTCTCTCTCTATCATCTATCTATTCTGTATCTATCTATCTACACTATCTTTATCTATCTCTTCTCTCTCTCATTCCTCTTCTCGTCTCTCTCTCTCTCTCTCTTCTCCTCTCCTCCCTCTTCTCTCTCCTCTCCCTCTCCCCCCCCTCCTCTCTCTCTCTCTCTCTCTCTCTGCTCTCTCTCTCTCTCTCTCTCTCTCTCTCTCTCTCTCTCCTCTCTGCTCTATCCTCTCTCTCCCCTATCATTTCCACCTCATCAATTAATTTCACCTCGGACCAAAAACCAGCATTTCAGTTTATCATTTTCAGACTATAAATGACCTAATGCGTCCATTCGCCGATGATAAATCACTCACACGATACACTTTCCCACACATTGTTTT
>NW_020870405.1:270722-273222 GCF_003789085.1 Penaeus vannamei | reverse complement strand
TTTTATTCAAAGGTAATTGAAACTACTAAAGAAGGTGTTCGAAGGATCGCGCGATAGGATCTGGCCGATAAAAGGAAGGGAAAAAAGTGATTCAATCCGATGACTGGGTCGTATTATGGGGATTTTTTTTTTTTTTTTTTTTTTTGAGGGGGAGGGGAGATTTATCTTGGTGGCGTTTGGGGATTTACGCCGCTTTGGATTCTGAAACGGGGAGATTTAATGGTGGGATTAATTTCTCATAATGCGATACTGTGTAACAAAAAACAAAACAGAGAAAAAACAGATTGGTATAATTTGTGACGATTTTTTTTTTTTATTTCTAAAAAAAAATTCATTTTCTTCTTCGTTGTATTTCTTTATTACTTTCATTTTCATTACCATTGCTTTTTTATAATTCTGTTTGCATCAACATCATTATAATTACGGATATTAATATTGTCATTACAATTATTATCATTATTATCGTCCCTGTCGTTATTGTTCGGGTTGCCGTTATCACTAATGTTATTATTTTCATTATCATTATTATTTTTAGCACTAGTAGTAATGTCATTATCATCATTGTCGCTGTTATCATCATTGTTATCATTAACAACATTATCATCACTATTTTTACTATCGTTATCATTATCATTATCATTGAAATGGTTGTTATAATTTTCATCATTATTGCTGTTATTCTAACATTAACAGTAGTAGTAGTAGTAACAGCAGCAGTAGTAGTATCATTAATATTATCATTATCATTATTACCATTGTATCATTATTATCATCGTGATGATAGTAAAGACATAATGATTATTATCATCTGTGCTATTACCATTATCATTGTTATAACTACTATTGTTATTATGATTTTTTATTGTAGCTATTATTGTTATTACTGTCATCATCATTGTTACTAATTGTTACTTGAATCATGACAAGCATTATATCACACCTTACATCATAACCATAACACATGCATTACATGAGCTCTTCACAAAACCTATACCACATAAAACAAAACAAAAAATCTGCAATATTTTGAACTGGATCGACGCAACTTCCTAAATAAAACGTTTTCTAGATGAAATACAATCCATCAATTATTCCGAAATACCAGCTTACACGTTCTTTTCACCATTAATTGGTTCACTATACAGGGTGTGGCCGCGGGAGGTACTGCAGGTCCATCAAGCAAGGAAGTGGGCGTGCGAGGACTGCAAACTTGTACAATGACGGGTGTGGCCATCTGTGCAGCTGCAAAGCGCAAAATGCAGGTAAAGCGTTTTAAGCAGAGGAACGCTTGGGCAAGAATTCTTGCCGATAGGCCTAGAACTGTATCGTTCCCTGCCTAAAACGCTTTCCATGGTACGCAAGCCTTGCTCAGTGATGCCAGACAAGTGTCTTTCTATAAAGTACAAATCATGACAGTCCTTGGAGAGCATAGAAATGTCAAATTAACACACAGCATATACATACTCGGGTTTTAAAAGCAATAGGCAAGTATTCCCACAACCAATCTCGGAGATTATTTATGCATATGTCGAGGGTGGAGTTTATTTGCCCGCATTCGATAATTTGTGACCAGTACGGTACGCGAACGACGCTGTTGCCATGGTGACGGTACCCTGCTTGACTTAGAAAGCACGAGTCTAGCCATCTAAAATTTCTCGAGATATTAAGCAAGAACTTTCCCGGCTTAAAATGCTTTAATTAGCTAGATTGACTGACTGTGTCGAGTGGGGCTCTGGAAGCATTTTATTATCATTTTCATTATCAATATTATTATGATTACTATTATTATCATTACTGTTATCATTTTTACCATCATTTTTATCATTATTATCATTATCATTATTATAATTATTATTGTTATTATCATTTTTATTATTCTGTTGCTCATATTTCCATAGTCCATCTTTAATTGTATAATCTAAATAGTTTTTTTCTTTCTATATATTATATATATATATATATATATATATATATATATATATATATATATATATATATATATATATATATATATATATATATATATATATATATGTGTTGTGTGTGTGTGTGTGTGTGTGTGTGTGTGTGTGTGTGTGTGTGTGTATATATATATATATATATATATATATATATATATATATATATATATATATATATATATATATACCATCTATAGGCTTGGTCAAGAATTCTTGCTCCGAGGCCAAGAACTGCACCGTTCGCTGCTTAAAACGACTGCAAGAGCCTGAGCAGTGTTTCTAATCCGCACGAACGGCTCCATTAAATGTTAAGCCGGATTAATTCCACGCCTATACTCAGTATCTTCCACAAAAAAACGTCTTAAATTAATATATTTACCATAACATCTTTACAAAGCATAATATTTTCTCCTATATGCATATACAGTGCCTATAAAAGAGTGACACACACTTCCGATTGGCAACCCTTACACTCTGACGCGCTAACAAAACAAATGAACATCACTTAAGTAAAATATAGGCCTACCCATCTCCATTAA
>NW_020870405.1:251659-254159 GCF_003789085.1 Penaeus vannamei | reverse complement strand
GCATGGCTGATCAAACTCGCCGCTCGTGCAATGGCTCGCTTGTCGTCCGCCGCTGCAGGGCCGACGGGCATGCGCGCGCTCGTGGCTTTTGGCTCCCGTTGTAACTGTCCGATCGACTTTGCCTCCATGAGTTGTTTACTGCAAATTGTACAGCTTTTTTAGTCACGCCCCCTCGCTCGTGAGAGGGCCACCTCGGGGGTGGGGGGGGTGGGGGGGGCGTGACCTGGGTGCTCCGGGAAGGGGCCTGTAACGTTTCCTTCTGCCGATCGTTCTCCTTGACCCTGCCCCGTCCCTCGTTCCCTGCCTCATTGCCCATGTTCTCTGCCTCTTTCCCCATCCCCTGTGTAATTGCCTATGCCCCCTGCCTCAACTATTTTCCTGTCCATACTCCTTGCCCCATCCCTCGGCCCCTATTTCCCTTTCCTATCCCACCTAGCCCCCTGCCCCCTTCTCCCAATCCCCCCGCCCCTTCTTCCAATCACCCTGCCTCTCGCATGACCAGCGAGCCCTGACCTCTCTGCTTTTGTTAGCTGGGAACGTCTTTTTTTTTTTTTTTTTTTTTTTTTTTCTTTTTTTTCTTTTTTTTTGTGTATCCCATTGATATGGGTACCTGCTTAACCAAGGACGCCGATTCTGTGAGGGAGCGCGTGTCTGTGGAGATGGAATTCACAGAAATGATGGTCGAAATTACCGTCTTCGTGTGCCGATGCCTGACTCTTTGTGTCATTCAATTGCAGGAATTTGTCATTACACCGAAAAATGCGCAGAAAAAATGACAGTTTGATTCATAGTTGTCATGAATCCAGTCTTCTCCTTCTCTTTCTTTTATTTTCCGTCTTTTCCATCCTCTCTTTCCCTCTCTCATTATCCTGCTTTTCTCTTTCACTTTTCTCCCATTTCCACGTCTCTCCTCTTCCCTCTCATTTTTTCTCTTTCTTTTCTCTCTACTCTGCTATTTCACCTGCCGTTCTTTCTTCTCCTTTCTCTTTCTTTCCCCCGTTCCTCTCTCTCCCTCACCCCCTTTGCTCTCCTTTTCCCTTTCCTTTCTCTATCTCATCCCCTTTTACCCTTCTTTTTTTCTCCCTTCTCCTCCTTTACCCTCCTTTTTCCTTCCTCTCTCTCCCTCTCCCTGTTCCCCCTTTCCCGACATTTTCCCCTTCCCCTTTCTCCCGTCTCTCCCCTTTCTCTTTATAGTTTCTCCCTTCTTCTCCTCTCTCCCTCTCCCGTCCTTCCCCTATCCCCTCCTTTCCCTCTTCCTTCTCTCCCTTCTCGACCTTCCCCTTCCTTTCCCCTTCTCATTTCTCCCATTTCCTTCTTCCCTTCCTCTTCCCCTTCTCTTTTCTCCATGTCCCCCTCCTCTCCCATTCTTCCTTTCTCCCTATCTTTCCCGTCTCCCCTTTTCCCCGTCCTTCCCTTCTCCCGCTTTCTATCCCCCTCCCCTCTTCCGCTTTCTACCCCCTCCCCCTCCTTCCCCTCTCCCCACGTACTCACGACTCCCGAACACCCACGACGACTTCTCTCCTTGACCCTCCTCCTTCCCCTCCTTCGCTGCCGCCGTCGTCGACTTTTGCCCTTCTCTCCTTCTCTCCTTCTCTCCTTCTTGACCCCTTTACTTCCTTTAATTCACGTTCGTGTTGTCGACATTAGCTTTTTTTTCTCTTCTCGATTTACCGTCATGTCTCTCTGCATTATTTCGTATTTTCTTTTTCTAGGTATGTTTCATTTTCTCTCTTGGTTCTCTTCTTGTTGGTTTATCTTGTTTTTTTATTTGGATTCATTATCTAATCAAAAAATCATCTCTATTTTTATCTCCCTCTACTCTCCTCACCTTCCAACCTCTACAGGCCATTCCATTCCCGATTATCCACCCCCCTTCTCCTCCTTTACCCCCCCCCCCGGTCGCCGGCCATTCCGTTTCACGGTTTACCCCTTCCTTCCCCTCCCCCCCTACCCTCCCTTATCTTCCCCGACCTTCCCTTCCCTGCCCATCACGCCTTACCCTCTCTTCCCCTCTTACCCCTTCCCCAGCCCTTCCTTGTCTCCCTCTCCCCTCCCTTACCCCCTGCCCACCATGCCCTTGTCCCTCTCCCTCCCCCCTGCCCCACCATGCCCTTGTCTCCCTCTCCCCTCCCTTACCCCCTGCCCCACCACCCTGTCTCCCTCTCCCCTCCCTTACCCCCTGCCCCACCATGCCCATGTCTCCCTCTCCCCCCTTACCCCCTGCCCCACCATGCCCTTGTTCCCCTCCCCTCCCTTACCCCTCTGCCCCACCGTGCCCTTGTCTCCCTCTCCCCTCCCTTACCCCTCTGCCCCACCATGCCCTTGTCTCCCTCTCCCCTCCCTTACCCCCCTGCCCCACCATGCCCTTGTCTCCCTCTCCCCTCCTTACCCCTCTGCCCCACCATGCCCTTTCTCCCTCTCCCCTCCCTTACCCCCCTGCCCCACCCTGCCCCTCCCTCCCTCTTGCCCTTGTCCCCTCTCCCTCCCTTACCCCTCTGCC
>NW_020870405.1:241659-246659 GCF_003789085.1 Penaeus vannamei | reverse complement strand
GTCTGTTATAAAATTTAACGGAACCATTATCGGAATCAATCGGCCATCACCACGTCCTCATCACCGTGATCGTCATAGTGATCATTCTCACCCTCACCAGCAATCAGTTATTCTCCACCAGCACTAAAAAGAATCCCTGGCATCTCCACTATTCACCATCGCATCATTATCATTAACAATTACCAACATTTTCATTCATTATCTTCAGTAGTCACCATCACTATAATTCACCATTAGCACCAGTCACCATCAGCAATCACCATCACTCTAATTTACAATCACTCACCATCACCACCAATCACCATCACTTTAATTCACAATCATTCACTGTCACTCTAATTCACCATCACCACCAATCACCATCACTCTAATTCACAATCATTCACCATCACCACCAATCTCCATCACTAATTCACCATCACCACCAATCACCATCACTAATTCATCATCACCGCCGCTCACCATCACTCTAATTCACCATCCTTTCCTATTATCAACCGTCACCCTCATCCCTGCTCCATCTCCAACAGCCACCAGCATCACCACCTCACCACCAGTCCACCCCAACCTCGCCCCCGACACCTTGGCACAGCATAAGCCTCCCAGAGAGAGAATATCGCGGGGGGGGGAGACGGGAGGGAGGGGGGGAGAGGAGGGAGGGTCTCGTTGGCTCTCGGCTCCGCGTCTCGTCAGTCTTGTGTGTGCGGTGCCGGAGTGAGGACGTGTGACGGCGCGTGTTTGTGCGTTTGACTGCCGGCATGGCTTTTGCGTCCCTCAGGCCCCGCGCCAGGACCCGGCTGACGGAGGCGCTGCTGGGGGTCGCTCTCGTGCTCTTTCTCAACGCTGCCGGAGTGTGTGCGACTAGCGGGAGGAATGGCACTCTCCAGAAATGTAAGTATTTTGGAAGGAGTTAAAAATCAGAATGAGACTGATTTGCTAAAAGGGTTTCGGTCTTTTTAAGTGGTGAGATTCAATTACTGATCTTTGCAGTTGGCGGTCTTAATTGCTCTATTTTTTTCAGCTTTCTCATCTTTTTGGCCATTTTTTTTACGTACACTGTAATTTTCTGTTCTGGGGAAATATGTCAAATCGGCGATAATTATAGTTTGTGAAACAGTTCAAAATCCTTACTTAAAAATGTCTTTTTTTAACTTTAACTCGTGAACTATAATGATAAAAATAAAACAAGGTGAAATGTGTGTTATTTCCAAAGATATGATTTTGTCCAGAAAAAAATGGAGATTTCAATGCAGCCGCAAGTAGTGTGCCATCGCATATTTCAAATATATTTATTTATATTCGCCTGTGGACAGGGTGAAAAGTCAGGGCATATTTCGTATATATTTATATACATACCCGCAAGCACGTGCATGTGTATATATACAGACATAGGTATATATAATATATATATATATATATATATATATATATATATATATATATATATATATATATATATATATATATTATATATATACATATATATATTATATATATATATATATATATATATATATATATATATATATATATATATATATATATATATATATATATATATATATATATATATATATATATATATATATATATATATATATATATATATATATATATATATATATATATACGTGTGTGTGTGTGTGTGTGTGTGTGTGTGTGTGTGTGTGTGTGTGTGTGTGGTGTGTGTGTGTGTGTGTGTGTGTGTGTGTGTGTGTGTGTGTGTGTGTGTGTGTATATATATATATATATATATATATATTATATATATATATATATATATATATATGTATGTATGTATGTATGTATATGTACATATATATATATATATATATATATATATATATATATAATATATATGTGTGTGTGTGTGTGTGTGTGTGTGTGTGTGTGTGTGTGTGTGTGTGTGTGTGCGGGTGTGTACGTGTGCGTGTGCGTGTGCGAGTGCGTGTGCGTTTGCGTGGGCCTGTTGCGTGTGCGTGGGCCTGTGCGTGTGTGTGTGTGTGTTTATATATATATATATATATATATATATATATATATATATATATATATATATATATATATATATATATATACATATATATACGCATATATATGTGTGTGTGTTTATATATATGTGTGTATATATATATATATAATATATATATATATATATATATATATATATATATATATATATATATTGTTCGTTACGTTACATTCTATACCAGAGGTCATTTTCTGTAATTGTGGACTTACGGTTTCCTCATTTTGATGCAAGATGGGCATCTTTTGCCTGACACTATATTCCTAGTGACTACGGCCTCGGAAGTTAATTCATATGAGCGTAAAAGGGAGTGACATGAATGTTTAAAAGTGACACACATTTCCTAAAACGGACGCGTATCATATTTTGTATCAATAAATTTCCTATGTTAACATCATCATCATTGGTATTATTATTATCATTGTTATTGTTATCACTATTATTGATTTTGTTCTCCAAGGCAAATACACTGCATTGAAGAAGTTGACCGTCAGTTTCTGCACATTTATTATTTACACAACTATCCGAGGGGATGTTAAGAAAGAAGGGAAGAGGGGAAGGAGAGGGATAAAGGGAGTGGGAAGGAGAAATAAGAGAAAGGGAAGATGAGAAAAGGGAGGGGAAAAAAAGAAAAAAAGGGAGAACATAAGGGGAAAGGAGAGGGGATACATAGGAAAAAGTTTATGGGAGACGGAGGAGAAAGGATAAGGGAGCGAAGGAGGTGGAGGAGTTTAAGGAGGAAAAGGAGGGAAGTGGGAGAGCCCATGTTTAAGGGATAAAGTGGAAAGGGTGTGCTGAATTTAAGGAAGATTTGGTGGTGAAAGGGTAGCATAGCGGAAAAGGGAAAATTAGGAGAGGGAAAGGAAAGAGGGGAGGGGAGAGGTAGGAGGAGAATGGAGGAAGAGAGGATTACCCTTTTTTTACAAACACACACACACACACACGCACACACACACATGCACACACACACACACACACAACACACACACACACACACACACATACACACCAGTTTTTAATCATGAAAGTGGAATGTACAATTTCTTGACCTCTTCATGCCGTTTCCTGAATCTTGTAATCATAGAACTGCGAATGCATTTTTCCTTTTCTTTTTCTTGTCTCTCCTTCCCATTTCCTTTCACTTTTTTCTTTTTTTTTTTCTTCTTAAATCAACTCCGCTTCCTCTTTCGTCTTCCTCTTTTTTCAGTTATTTTATGGTTCGATGTTTCTGTGCTGTCTAAGTTATTTACTTTTGTTTGTTAGTTCATTTTTGTTATTTTCTTATATTTACTTTCTCTCTCTTCTTTCTCTCTTCTCTCTCTCTCTCTCTCTCTCTCTCTCTCTCTCTCTCTCTCTCTCTCTCTCTCTCTCTCTCTCTCTCTCTCTCTCTCTCTCTCTATCCAATCTATCATAGATATGATAGATAGATAGATAGATATAGATATATAATATATACATATGTGTGTGTGTGTGTGTGTGTGTGTGTGTGTGTGTGTGTGTGTGTGTGTGTGTGTGTTGTGTGTGTGTGTGTGTGTGGTGTGTGTGCCGCGCGCGTGCGTGTGTGTGTTTACCCCCTCATCCCCATCCCCTTTTCCTCTACCTTCTGCCCCACCTTCTCTCCCCCTTCCTTCTCCACTCTCCCCCCCTCCCTCTCCCCTTCTTCCCCTTCTTCCCTCCCACTCCCCTTCTTCCCCTTCCCTCTCCCCCCCCCCCCCGCCCCTCCCTCCATTAAAGATGAATATATACCTCAGTTAAACCTGTATTGTTCTAGGCGAAGGATAATCCAAAAGGAATTTAAGAAGAGAAACGGACTTCAAAATTCTTGTGCTTATCGATTCGCCACAGTCATTGGCTCGTGCTCTCCGGCCGGCACCTGTCTTCTGGCCCTTGTTCTGGTTCTGCCTCTTCGTCTTTTTCCTTGTCGTTCTTCTTTCTCTTCTTTATCTTCTTTGTTTTTCTTTGTTTTGTTTTGTTTTTACTGATTCTTATTTTTCTTCTTTTTCTTATTTTTATTCCTCTTTTTTTCTTTTTCTTTCTTTTTTTCTTTTCTTCTTCTTCTTCTTCTTCTTCTTCTTCTTCTTCTTCTTCTTCTTCTTCTTCTTCTTCTTCTTCTTCTTCTTCTTCTTTTTCTTCTTCTTTTTTTTCTTCTTCCTCGTCTTCTTCCTTTTCCTTTTTCTTCTTCCTTTTTTGCACTTTTTTTGGTTCTTCTTTTGCCGTCTTTATCTTCGTTAGTATTACCATTATTGTTGTTGTTCCTGCTTTTATGACTATTCTTATCATCCTAATCATAACCACTATCATCATAATCATTATTGGTTGTCATACTTTATTATTCTTTATCATTATTATTATCATTATAGTTGTTTTTGCTCATTTAAGATCGTTTTTACTCTATATTTATCATCATTATCATCGTTATTACTTTTCTCTCATTCACCCTCCTCCTTCCCTATACTTTATTGGTACATTCTTCTTTTTATGTCTCTTCTTCTCCTCATCATCTTGGGTTGGGCACAAGTTGTAAAAGAGATAGCAGGTGAGGAGAGGGAGAAAAGAAGGGAGAGGGAGAGAAAGAGGAAGAGGGAGAAGGAGAAAAGGAGGAGGAGGAGAGGGAGAGGGAGAGAGATGAGGAAAAAGGAGGAAGAGAGAGAGGGAGAAGGAGAGGTAAAAGGAGGAGGAAAGGGAGAGGAAGAAGGAGGGAAAGAGAGAAAGAAAAGGAGGAAGAGAGAGAGGGAGAAGGAGAGGTAAAAGGGAGGAGGAGAGGGAGAGGAAGAGAAGGAAGGGGAGGAGGGAGGGAGGGTGTTTGTGTAGAGGAAGGGGACATGGTTGGGAGAGGAGAGAAGAGATAGGAAGGGGGGGGGGGAGACGGGATGGGACGGAGAGAAGGGAGGGAGGGTGGATAGGGGAAGGGGTGGGAGGGGGAGAGGGGGGGTGGGGGGAACCAAAAGCATCGCCGCCTTAACCGATTTTC
>NW_020870405.1:226659-231659 GCF_003789085.1 Penaeus vannamei | reverse complement strand
AAAGACAAGAGGTAGGTACATATATAGGTAGATGCTTTTTCATATATATATATAGGACGTGTGTGTGTGTGTGTGTGTGTGTGTGTGTGTGTGTGTGTGTGTGTGTGTGTGTGTGTGTGTGTGTGTGTGTGTGTGTGTGTGTGTGTGTGTGTGTGTGTGTGTTATCCATTTATTTTATTTAAATGATGGCCTATTTACGTTGATTTTAAAATTGTTGTTATTCTTATTTTTTCTTTTTCTTCTTTTTCCATCAGTTTATTTCCTTTATTTCTTTATTTTTTCTTTATTTTTTCCACCAATTTCTTCACCTCTTTTCCTTTATCTTTCTTTTCTTCTTAAATTTTCTTTCATACTCAGTATCATCTTTGTCTTTTTTCTACAGAATAGTTTCTTCTACACTTTTTAATTAGAGCCTTTGTATTAATTATTCAACGTATATAGGCCTATATTTACATGCGTCCTTCGTGACAGCTGTTATGCTATTAGTAGAAGTGAACTTAAAACTGTCATATTTATTTAATGGGACTTTTTCTCGTGGTTGTAGAGCAGTTTCGATCCGTTGGCTGGAGAGTTAATGGCATTTGAGGTTTGCGGTTAATGGCACGTTCCCCCCCCCCCCCCCCTCCCAAAGTAATTAATAACGCTTTGCATATTTTCACACCTTGAGATAATGACATTTGAAACGCCAGGGCAGTAAAAATCACCAAAGCATGCCGGAGTGAGAGAGGAATGGCGTGTAAGGTGTAAAGAAGCGAAGAGTGAGGGGGTTTGTGTGTGCGATGTTGGGAGGGAGGGAAAGGCGTGGGATACGAGCCTAAGTTGGAGGAGAAGATTCCGAGCTAGAATTCCTGTGATTGGTGACCGGGCATAATCCGTAAATAATTATCATTGTTATTATCTCTATCAAGAATTTTGCTTATAACGTTTGGTATTTGCGCCGTTGAAAAGGGGTTACGTACTTAGATTAACTAATTACCATAAATTACCGGGGAAAAGATTCAATATGTACCCTTCCTTACCAGTTTCCGTTCTCAAACAGTGAACAGCTAATAACACGGAAATCATATTACTTTGTACTCACTTCTAAACGGCACTGTGTCTTTAGCAATATCCACCGCTGATATACAGAAGAGTGACACGCCATCGCTTCAACAATGACAGATCAGCAAAAGAAAATTACATAATGGCGGGAGCACTGAAAGAGTCCATTACCTTTGGCGGGGAGAACACATCAGCCTTTCTGTAAGTGAATATGCCAAGACCAAGACTCGAGATAACTGTGCGGGATCTCATTTTGTAAGCTAACCGGGGTGACTTGCGCTCAGGTACTAAAATTGGTCGTTATTAATGATTTACCACGCTATTCGTACATACAATGCTGCTTCGGATCGTTTCGAAATTTCCGGCGGATGCATCTCCATAATTTGGAACTCGTGTAAAGGAAACTATAACAACAGAAGTACAGCTCATCATATAACACCAAAGTCTCACGATCTCGAACATATCTCAACTCAAGCGGATGGGAAAAAAACAAAGTTGGCGGTACGGCTTTTCCGAATCCACTTTCTCCGACTTCCAAACGCTTTATTTACTCTCAGAATGTCAAGATTGTATGAAATCTGGTTATAAACGCGTTTGTTGGCTAGCCCCTTATGGCTTATGGCGAATAGCAAGGTTATTCTGCCAACCACTGTTTTTACGATAGTAGAGGCCGCGAAGGTGTTGATGGCAAGATACGAGATTGCTGTGTAATAGATTTTCTTATTCCTATTTCTTTGTATCATTATTGGGTCTGCTGTGGTTCCGTTGTTGCTAGTTTTATGTGTATTATCACTGCTATCACTGATTAGCAGTGATATCCATTATCACTTCTAACCCTCATCACCATCATCATCATCATCATCATCATCATCGCTTTTACGCTGCTGGTAAAAATTTGTTCCGATTCATTGCAAAAGAACTGTCATCTGCTATGTTTTTTACGTAAACAAACGCTTGCAATAAGACATACACCTATTTACAGATTTGGGGTCAAATTAGATATGCTTATGTTAACAATGTGGCTTTTATTTTCTTGCTATTATTTCTTTGTTGTAGTTGTTTATTTGTTATTGTTATTACTATTATCACTATTATTGTCACCATTATTTGTGCTACTGCTATTAGGATTATTACTGCTATTATTATCGTTAATATTGCTGCTTTATTGTTCCTGTCGATACTGTTATTGTTTATATCATTATTATCATTGTTTTCTCCTTATAATTTCCATCACCACCACCATATTTGCTGACATCACTGCCACCAACTGCAAACCGTGCAATATTACAAGCAGCAGTCGTAAAGAGTCTTCGCAATTTACAATCCAAGCACATCATTCTTATTCTTACCTTCTCAAGGACGCATGAACAATCATACACAGAGTCCCTCACCTCCTACTTCACTGTGACATCATAAGTGATCTATGACATGGCGCGCGCACTTCAACATACAAGAGTAACATGTCAGTGTGTGTTCAGACTGCAATCTTTCCTGCCGTTAGTGTGCCGAATGACTGGCCTTGCATCGGTAAGATTTCCTACACAAAGAGATGATTAAAATGATTATATATGTTTTATTCTTTGGAATATGCATTATCATTTTGATTTTGTATCTTCTCTATTTTTTTTTTTTTTTCTTCTTTTTTCCGGTCTTTTGCAAGAGTCGATTTGAAAAAAGGATATTTTATACGTGTTTGGGTTTCGCTAGTCGGCTTTGGCACGATTAGGTATTCATGGTGTGTACGCTTGTGTGTGTATTTGTTTTTTTTTTTTTCCGTGGTTGCGCGGGTTCTTGTGTGTGTGTGTGTGTGTGTATGTGTGCGTGTGATGGCTTGAAATGAGATTTTGTTTTCACTAATTTTGCCATTCATATGCCATTTTGTCATTTGCTGCTTTATTTGCTTGTCTTTTTGCTCGTGTTTATGTATTTGTGTGTTCCAGAATGTTATATTCATGTACTAGTTCCTTTTCATTGCTTTACTATCTCTCTCTCTCTCTCTCTCTCTCTCTCTCTCTCTCTCCTCTCTCTCTCTCTCTCTCTCTCTCTCTCTCTCTCTCTCTCTCTCTCTCTCTCCTTTCTCTCTCTCTCTCTCTCCTTTCTCTCTCTCTCTCCTCTCTCCTCTCTCTCCTCTATCTCTCTCTCTCTCTCTCTCTCTCTCTCTCTCTCTCTCTCTCTCTTTCTCCCCTTTTGATTATCTAGACAGGGGTGGTTTGGAGAAATATATTTTCATAAGTACAATTTGGTACAGGTACAGATACAAAGAATCAATTTTGATAGAAAATTGGAATTAGCCGATTATAAGATTAGATATTTTAAATTCATCTCAATGGGTTGCATTCCATAAAAGACGACTGGATACATACGTGTGTATCCATCCATGAAAGGATTAAGAATCGGATACTTGCTCAGTCGGTTTTCGAAGAGATGTGTTTATTCCGCCGCCCTCGAAAGTTCTGAATGATTTCGCTCGCGTGACCGCAAATTTTCAGTTTTATATTCTAACGAAATCTTAGAGACGGTCGTAAGAAACTTTTATGGCTTGTAAAAAGAAAAAATAGAGTGGGGGGGGGGAGGGAGGAGAGACTATATATATATATATATATCAGCGTATTTCGTGGACTTGAAATTTCGTCCTCGTTTTTTTTTTTTTTTTTTTTTTTTGATGGGCAATTTCACTTTCATAAAAACGCGTCCGACGGCGAAGGAGTGGAAGGCGTGAGTGCGGTTGGTATGGTTGGCTGCCTTGATTAATTAGCGCTCGTGGACGGTCGCGGATCACGTATGTCCTACAGTGCAATCTTCAAGGTAAAAAAAAAAGATAATGATAAAAAAGATATAGAAAAAAAACAGATATTATGGATCCTTGGCATTTTGCGAGTGACGTAAAGTAATGGTTTTCTTAAATATGGCTTCTATAAAAGGTTTCAGGATTATTGGGCTCCTAGGAATGTGTATTATGTTAGTTCTTAGGAATAGTTTGGCTCAGATCTAAAAAAAAAAGACGTAAATACAGAAAATGTACGAAGATATATCTCCGCTCATGTGCATTAAAAGTCTAATGCACAGTAAGAGGTGCGATTATGTCTCTAATTTACGACGAATTCTAACGTCCTTTTTTATTTTCTTACTTCAAATTTAATCGATATTATGAGACTAGAAAGAAAAAACACTATTTAGGACTGAGATGGAAAGATGTGTGCGTATAGATACACACACAGACACACATGTGTGTTATAACATTTTATTGCTGTATTTATACGCACTTTGATGTGCTTGTAAATGGAGTAAGGTCTGGCAATGAAAGTTTTAAAAGATCGAAACTGTAACCTAGATTATTGTGGCGAGAGAATATAGCTTTGAAGAATCCAAAATACAAAGATGGACAGCGAGTCTGGATTGACATTGAAAAAGGCAGTCATGCACATCACACACACCCACAACATATATATATCTTTATGTGTGCACACATATAAACACACACATGTATATGTATTGTATATATATATATATATATATATATATATATATATATATATATATATATATGTATATATATATATATGTATATGTATATGTATATATATATATATATATATATATATATATATATATATATATATATATATATGTGTGTATATATATATATATGTATATATGTATATATATATATATATATATATATATATATATATATATATATATATATATTATGTATATACAGTATATGCCATACACCATATATATATATATATATATATATATATATATATATATATATATATGTATATATATATATATATATATATATATATATATATATATATATATATATGCGTGTGTGTGTATGTGCATGTATGTGTGTGTGTATGTTTGTGTGTACATAAAACCCCCCTTATATTTCCCTCTCTGCTTACCCCCCCCCCTAAACCACCAACTGACACCCTAACCGCCCCCGCTCG
>NW_020870405.1:196659-209159 GCF_003789085.1 Penaeus vannamei | reverse complement strand
CGACGTGATGGTGACGGTGACATATTGCGATCTACTGCGGTCGTTCGTTATCTCCTTTAGCGATGTTTTACTTAGTGGCGGTTCGGTGCCGGGGGGGAATGGCTGCGATCTTAGAAGCTGTTGAGTTCATTTTGTTTGAGTGTGTGGTATGTTTGTGTGTGAGTGTGTTTGTGTGTATGAGTGTGTTTGTGTGTATGCGTGGGTGTTTGGGAGTGTGTGTGAGTGTGTTTGTGTGTATGTGGGTGTTTAGGAGTGTGTGTGAGTGTGTTTGTGTGTATGAGTGGGTGTTTGGGAGTGTGTGTGTGTGTTTGTATGTGTGTGTGTGTGTTTGTATGTGTGTGTGTGTGTTTGTGTGTCAGTGTGTGTATTTATGAATACGCTTTTGTGTGTGTTTCCATACGCGTTGGTATATCTGTACATATGTACACCTGGCATTTCACACCTCCACACCTCATTCACCTCCCCACAAATTCCACGCCAACAGTTCCTAAGCAAACACCCCCCCCCCAAGCCCTTTCATCCCGTCCCATCGCACTCAACCCCACCAGCTCACCCCCCCCCCCGCCCCCTCCCTTTATTCACGCAAACTATGATTGAGATTCCGTAATGGTTGCGTGCTCGCCGTCGTTAGTCGCTCCTTCTTATTATTCTCCTTTATTTTCTCTTCTCTTTTATTTTTTCTTCTATTTGTTTCGTCTTCATTTCCTTCTTCTTTTTGTTGCTCTCTTTCCTCTTTTCCGTATTCTTCCTATCTGTTGCTTATCGTCTACTTTTTCTTTCTTCTTCTCTTTCCCCAATTTTCTTCCTGTCTTCTTCATTTCCTATTTTTATTTTCTCCTCTTTCTCCACTTCCAACTTTCTTCTACAATCTCCTTACATTCTTCTACCTTTCCCTTCTTATCTTCTTCCTATATTCTCCTTCTCTTCTTACTGTTTTCTCCTTACATTCTTCTACCTTTCTCTTCTTATCTTCTTCCTATATTCTCCTTCTCTTCTTCTTACTGCTTTCTCCTTACCGTCTTCTACCTTTCCCTTCTTTCCTTCCTGCTATTTTCTCCTTCTTCTCTTCTCACTACCTTCATTCTATATTCTCCCATTCCCGAGAATCATTGCGTTCCCTCTTTCGAAGACCTTCCATAACGGAGATGCAAGGGGAGGGGGGAGGGGGGTCACGCCATGGGTTTCAATCCCGCACTTATTCGAAGATGGATTTGGCTCATATTTCCCTCTGGATTCAGACAAGTGTACGTGGTTACGTGTGTGTGTGTATGTATGCATGTATATATATATATATATATATATATATATATATATATATATATATATATATATATATATATAATATATATTATATATATATATATATATTTATATAATATACATGCATACATACATACATATACATGTGCACACACACACACACACACACACACACACACACACACACACACACACACACACACACACACACATATATATATATATATATATATATATATATATATATATATATATATATATATATATATATACACACATATATGCATACAAACATATATATGTGTATGTGTGTGTATATATATATATATATATATATATATATATATATATATATATATATATATATATGTATACATGTATATATATCACATATATATCACACACACATCCTGTGTGTATTTTTCAAACTATGTAACAGTGTATTTTGTAAGAACTAATATTCAGTGAAAGTAAAAAGAAAATCAGCCCCCTCTCCCTCCATTCTGCGTAGGCTTATCAGTGTTTTTCCCCCAAACAATTTATTACACAATCATGATGTTACATGTACTTTAGATAATTTTCCAGAGAAAGTGATTTATCTCGTCATATTTTTGTTTCGGTCACTGTTTTGTTATTAATTGATTTATTAATAATTTTTCTATGTCTTGTTTTACACAAAGCGTACATCAATAGATTGATTGTTTTTTCTTTATAAAGATGGATTTAGATTATATCGTGACTGTATTCAATACATTGTCTATTATTTAGTAAATATTCTTTATTGCTCTTATTCTGATTCAGTGAGTTCCAGATGCTGATGATAGTAGATTGCTGTTACTTGTAAATACAGAAATATATCTGCAAATGCCATTTTTATCATTATTTACATATATCACTTTTGATTTTCTTTATCACAGATGCCATTTTTCTTCAATAATGATAATAACAGCTCGAAACTATCAATAATAACATTATAATGAGATCTTAAGGTAGTTTAGTAATAATGGGTCACTAGTCTTGAGCATAGCCACTGGTTTTGGGCTTAGAGGGGCTTGGGTACGTTGCCATGGAGACGCGACCGAAGCGCCTGACACTTCACGCCAGCTGTTGGAATGACAGAAATCCAGCGAGGAATCCTTGCGGGAGGTTTAAGAGGAGGACGTACATGTGGGTGGCGATTACGATAAATCTACCAGAACCGCGGTAATTAGGAGTGGTCAGCGCTGTGGAGTCGTTATGTCGTTATGAAAAAGTGCGTCGGTTGTGTCTCCATCATGGTTATGGTTAAGGAATGATGCCATATACATTTACAACGGTTGGGGTTCTTGCTTTTGTATTTGTCTTTATCTCTCTCTGTCTGTCTTTCTACCTGGCTGTGTGTCCGTCAGTCTCTCTGCCTCGGTCTCTGATTTCCTCTCTCTCTCTCTATCTCTCCTCTCTCTCTCTCTCTCCTCTCTCTCTCTCTCTCTCTCTCTCTCTCTCTCTCTCTCTCTCTCTCTCTCTCTCTCTCTCTCTCTCTCTCTCTCTCTGCTAGCTATATATACCAACCAATCAAATCGTAATTTATGTATAGATTTGTTTTTGTTAACGAAGACATGATATTTAAATAAAAGTATTGTCCACACACGGAACAATTGTACGGGAACGAATGACTTTCCTTTCCCTTCCCTTCTTCGTTTCCCTATCTATTCCTCTTTCCTTCTCTCTCTTTCACTGTCTCGCACCCAACCTCACAATACAGTGACGACGCGCCTGTTGCGTAACACCCCCCCCCCCCCGGCCCCCCGTACGTCACACGAAGGAGATCGCGTCACATCTTAAGCATCACGGTCTCTGGTGTTGGGGGGTAGGGTGGGGGGGGGGGGGGGGTAGGGGGGGAGGGTCCGGTTGCGTCTTAGCTATGATGACAGGGTGTTTGGGGAGGGGCGGGGGGGGGAGTACTGAGGGGAGGATAGGGGGGTGACGGAGGAGAGTGGAATGGGAGGGGAGGGAGAGGGAGGGGATGCCTGGGAAGAGAGGAGTGGGAAAGCGAGATAATGAGTATTTGTAGACGGAGGGTGAAGATTAATCAATAATAGGAAGGGAGAAGTGGGAATGAGGAGAGGCGGGGGGGGGGGGGGGGGGGAGTGTAAACGATTAAGAAATGAGTGATGACTGAAAATAGTCATGTTATCCGAATCTCGAACGTTGGCCTCTGCTGCACGTCTCAGTACGCCTACTGACCGTTCTCCTGTCAGGCATTTTGTTCTTTCATTTTCCTGATCACGTAAAATAAGTTTTGGTCAGAATCATCGTCATTTTCAGCACAGCAATTACGTGCAATTACATATATATACTCAGAGAAAAGAAAAAAAAAAAAGTAAAAAAGATATAAAAAAAATACCTTTCTCTCAATCGTTCCTGTACCGCTCCACGCCCTCGCCAGAACAGTTAATCACGCCCAAACGCCCGCATGCTTATTGCCACCACGCGTACACTCCCTCACACTTGCACACAGTCACTCCCACGACTCTTTTTTTTTCGCACGCCCGTAGAGTCCTTTCCCGCCCATGCGTGCAGCCACCCTCGCGTCCACGCACATTTCATACGGCGGCGTGGTTGGCGTTCTCGCTGTCGCAGTTGGACGCTCGCACTCGCCAACTCCCGAAGAAGACCCCGAGGCACGCGGCTTCTCGAGTAATGGATAGACTCGTAGTTTCGTAATTATCTGGAGTGTTTGCATTTGCATATTCAAATAGGTTCCGTCACGGGTGAATTTTCTTCGCAATGTGTCATCACGTACAGTGCGCGCACGTACATACATGCATATGCATACATACTTAGACGTATTTGCATATATACACTTACAATCATATACATACCTACTGACACAGGCACGCAGGCAGGCATGGACATACACTCACACACAAACACACACACACACACACACACACACACACATATGTATATATATACATATGTATGTATATATATTTACATATATATTATATTACATATATATACATATATATATATATATATATATATATATATATATATATATATATATATATATATGTGTGTGTGTGTGTGTGTGTGTGTGTGTGTGTGTGTGTGTGTTTTATATATATATATATATATATATATATATATATATATATATATATATATATATATATATATATATACATATATATATATATGTATATATATATATAGATAGATAGATAGATATATATGTATATATATATATATATATATATATATATGTATGTATATATATATATATATATATATATATATATATATATATATATATATATATTATATATATATATATATATATATATATATATATATGTATATGTATATATATATATATATATTATATATATATACATATATATATATATATACATATATATATATTATAATATGTATGTATGTATGTATGTATGTATGTATACAAATATATACACACACGCACATAAGTTTTTACTACACAAGCGCGCACAAATACCTACACAATCCTACACCCTGCTCGCCCACACTCTATGCTTGCCCTCACATCTAGCACATCCCTTACACACTCTTGCACGAGCCCCCCCCTTCCCCCACCCTCCCCTCCTTTACCTCCCTTCCTCACCCTTCCTCTCGTCCCCTCCTCTCCTTCTCTTCCCTTCTCTCTCTCCCTTTCTCCATTCTCTTCCCCACCCCTCTTCTCTATTCTCTAACTACTCTATCTCCTCTCCCCTCCGTTCTCACCCCTTCCCCCTCCTCCCCTTCTCTCCCCTCCCCTCTCCCTTCCCCTCCTTTGTCACCCCTTCCCTCTCTCCCCTCCCCAACTTTCTCACCCCTACTCTCTTCCCCATCTCCCCCTCCTTTCGTACCTCTTCCCTCTCATCCCCTCCTTTCCCCTACCTTCTCTCCCCTTCCCATTTTCTCACCCCTCCTCTCTCTTCCAATTCTCTCCTCTCC
The DNA here is from genome assembly GCF_003789085.1 of Penaeus vannamei. Classification (NCBI taxonomy): domain Eukaryota; kingdom Metazoa; phylum Arthropoda; class Malacostraca; order Decapoda; family Penaeidae; genus Penaeus; species Penaeus vannamei. Next base: position 203,942 of record NW_020870405.1, on the reverse strand, counting down.
TGTCTCACCCCTTCCCATTCCTCCCTTTCTCTCCCTCTCCCTCTGCTATCTCTCTTCCCTTCTCCTCCCCTCCATTCCCTCCTTTCTCACCCCTCCTCTCTCTTCCCCTTTTCTTCCCTCCTTTCTCACCCCTTCCCTTTCCTCCCTTTCCCTCTGCTATCTCCCTTCCCTTCTCCTCCTTTCCATTCCCTTCCCCTCTCTCCCCTTCCCTCCTTTCTCACCCCCTCCTCTCTCTTCCCCTTCTCTCCCCTCCTTTCTCACCTCCTCCCCTCTCCTCCCTTTCTCTTCCTTCCTTCCCTCTGCTATCTCCCTTCCCTTCTCCTCCCCCTCTCACCCGCCCCCCTCCTTCCCCTCACCCTCCCTCTCCTCCCCCGACCCACCCACCCCCATCCCTCCCCTCCCCGTCGCCCCCACGCATGCACACACTAGCGGTCACGGAGAGAGGCTCTCACTTTCACCGTGGGCCACTGACCTCCCGCAGTGACTTACTGAAGGTGAAGGGATATGCGCGGAAGTAGACAGTGAAGAGATAGTGAAGAAGGAATGACTTGCTGGGGAGTTGCTGGGGGTTGGGGGGGTGTGATAAAGATGGTAAAAAAAAAAATAGAGAGAGAGAGAGAGAGGGGGGGAGAAGTGAAGGGAAGGGATGGAAATTTGGAAAGAATGCTGATAAGTTGTCTAGCAATGATGATGATAGTGGTAGAAGGTGGGGTTAATGATGGTTGGAATAAAGATAATAATGATGGTAATTGTGATAATGATAATAATCCTTTTGATTAATTTGATGATAATACCAATTTTGATGTTAATGGCAAGAGTAAGAATAGCAACGACAATGATAACAATAGCATTGATAATAATAATGATGATAACTATCACCATCATTGTGATAAAGGATAGTAGAAAGAAAGATGATACTAATGATCAGCATTATCAGTAACATTGATAATCAAAACACTGCTTCAGATAAGATATTCAGTTACACCTCGGGGAAAAAATATGATTAAGGTGCCACACTAAAATATAATGATAATCATTTTCGATCGTTCCTTTCCAATAATATTTTTTCAGGTAGCCATTACTGTGTGATATATTTTTCGTGCTTCGATAATTAATGTCTGCTCGTTCTGATTTATTCAACAAGGAAAAGGGAGAGGGAGAAGAAGGAGAGAGAGAGCGAGAACAAGGTGGAAAAGGTGAGGGAGAAAAGAAAAAGAGCAAGAGAGGGCAAGGGAGAAGGAGGAGAGAGAGAAGGAGAAAGAGAAGGAGCCGAGAGGGGTAGAGGAAGAGGAAAGGATCGAGGATGAAATATAGAAAGAGAGAGGGGAAGAGGAAGAGAAGATGTGAGGGGAGGAAGAAAAAGAAAGAAAAAAGAAAGAGAAATCGAGATAAACAGACAGGAGAGAGAAATAAGAGAGACAGCCCTTTCTCTCTTCCTCTCTACCTCTAGTAGCAAAGAAATACATAAAAGAAGAAAATGCTCTTATTTTCCCCTCTCTTTCAAGGGTCTCGTGGATACTGAAGTGCTTGAGATGACTTATTTTCAGCATGACGTACCAACACCAAGCATTACATAAGCGATCGTGACATCGGCATAAGCGACATAAAAAAAATAGTATAAAGTTCACCTGTGTATTGAGGTATTGAGAAATATCGACTCTAGGATATTGCGCTGATGTCGTATGTCTTAGGCTCTAGGATTTTTTTTTCTGGAATGAAAATTATTCATTTCTCTGTTTTTTTTTCTTTTTTCTTTCCCTTTTTCTTTTCTCTTTTCTCTTAGTCGAAAACTAGATATTTTCCAACAGTCGCGTTTTAAAAATTTTCAATAGTTGTGTGTTTTTAGAGGAATAGAGTTTTTTTTTTATATTTTCTTATTGTTACAGTTTGATCTGTGTGAATGAGAGATTATTATTGTTATTTTCTCGAGGCTTTGTTCTGTTCACATTTAAATACGAAAGTAAATACCAGATACTTCTTCTAACTTCTTCCACGCTTTTGACATAGCACAGGGTGTCCAACACTAGGCCCGCGGCACATTTGCTATTTCAGTCTTACAGTCGGCCGTTCTATATGATTTCTTAAGCCGGATCTTCGTCTTTTTTAAGATTATCGTTTACACTATTTTAGTATTTTTATTATTGTGTTTTTGTAATGAATTAAATAGTCTCCTACGATTTTATTTTATTTCCATATGGCTGTTTCGTCGTGTTGACTCATGAGTATCTGGCCTGCATATTGTATACTAAGGTCAAATGTGGCCTCCTGAGGTAAATGAGTTTAACAGCCCTGACGTGGTACTCTCTCTCTCTCTCTCTCTCTCTCTCTCTCTCTCTCTCTCTTCTCTCTCTCTCTCTCTCTCTCTCTCTCTCTCTCTCTCTCTCTCTCTCTCTCTCTCTCTCTCTCTCTCTCTCCTTCTCTCTCTCTCTCTCTCTCTCTCTCTCTCTCTCTTTCTCTTCCTCGCTCGCTGACCGATGTCTGTCTGTCTGTCTGTCTGTCTCTTCTCTCTTCTCTCTCTCTCTCTCTCTCCTCTCTCTCTCTCTCTCTCTCTCTCTCTCTCTCTCTCTCTCTCCTCTCTCTCTCTCTCTCTCTCTCTCTCTCTCTCTCTCCTTACTCTCTCTCCTCCTCTTCCCCTCTACCTCTCTCCCTCTCTCCCTCTCTCCTACATCTCCTTCTTCTCTCTTTCCCCTCCCTCCCCTCTCATCCGATCCTCTCCCAAACAAATGCTAACACCACTATTAAATTTCCTCCCAAGTGTTCTCCTTCCCCCTCCCGACCCACCCCCTCCCCCCACCCCGACCCACCCCGACCCACCCATCCTCACCACCCACCCCCACCCACCTCACCACCACCCCCGCAAGATCCCGGAGAGCGCTATAACCAACAATCCGGTTACGTCACTCGTTACGGGAGCGACGGGAGGTTAACAATGGCCGAGGCGTGTCGTCTTGTGTCTCCTTCTCTTAGCAACGGAAGAGGAACCGTATCTCGTCGCAGGATGTCAGTGCGGGGAAGATAACGGGACTGATAAGAGAGGGCGGTTCGAAGGGGCATTGCACGACCAGGCCTGATATGGCACTAACTGTTTTTTTTTTTTTTTTTTTTTTTTTTTTTTGCGTGGGTCTTTACGAGGGGAAGTGGTTGTTTGTGTGTTTGGGGAGGGAAGGGGGGGGGTTATTTGTTTGTGTTTGTTATAGGGGAGGTTTTGTTTGTTTGTGTAGGGAAAGGGAGGGGGTTTGTTCATTTGTTTGTTTTGTTTGTAGAGAAGGGGGAGGGGCTTTTGTTTGTTTGTTTGTGTAGGGAAGGGGTAGAAGTTGTGTTTCTATGAATAGGGAATGTTTATGTTTGTTAGTGTCTGGAAGGGGTAGGGGGTGTTTGTTTAAGAGTGTGTATGGGAAGGGAGAAAGGGTATGTTTGACAATTTCTGCGTCTTTTTTTCTCTTTCTAAGTGTTAGTCCGTAAGTATGTATTCTTGACTCTTATATACATATACACATTCAAATATGCTTAACACAGATCGAATATTAAAAGAAAATAACAAACACCAATAGCAAAACAAATACCGTACGACAACAACACAGTCCTCCCACCAGTGTTGACATTTACATATGTTGTGTCCTCTCTAACCTCCTCCCCTCCCCCTCCCCTCCCCCTCCACCCAACTTGACGTAACTAGTCTCAAGCCTCTTACTCAACAGCTTTAACAAATACCGGCAGCTGTTATCTTGATTTATATGTAAAAAGTTACAAAATCATTGTTGTAGGCCTAACTTTGGATTTCATTTAAAATATTTGATTTATTATTGTATTTGACATGATAGGGCTGATGTACCAACAATGCGTAAGTTGGTAATGGTATGTTGTTGTTGGTTATTGATGTTAAAATGGCGTTCCTGAAGGAGATTTCCGATGCTGATGTAGGTAGTGATCCCAGTGGAGCTACACGGGCGGGACCCGAAGAGATATTGTAGACATCCATACTCCTGTTTGTTTACATATGCATACATACATATATATATATATATATATATATATATATATATTATATATTATATATATAATATATATGTGTGTGTGTGTGTGTGTGTGTGTGTGTGGTGTGTGTGTGTGTGTGTGTGTGTGTGTGTGTGTGTGTGTGTGATACATATTTATTTTCGTGGCCTATAGTTTTGATTGTTTTGGGTAGTCACAGTTGGCGCTCGTCTCTCCCACCCATAAGCGATGCAGTTGGGTATTGGTTGACCTCCGATGCCCCAACACGAACGGCCTGTGGTTGCATGAGGTATGGTTGCATCATAGAGAGAAAAAAGGGCAGAAGACTACCATGCTGGCCTAATGGTGGAAGAGGTGGATTTGTTCTTCGTCTGGAATCTCTGACTCAACCTTTCCAAAATCGGTGAATGTCGTTGGCAGAGCTCGACCCTCGCAAGAACAGCCACTGCCGGCAAAGTGCCACATCCCAAGTGTGTGTGTGTGTGTGTGTGTGCATATGTTTACTTACACACATATATGTGTGTTTACATATATATGTGTGTGTGTGTGTGCTTTTTATGGTTGCATATATGTATGTATATGCATATATCCATATACATTATATTTATTAGATATACAAGCAATGATGTCGTGGACTTTGGATATTAACTAAATATCAGAGCAAGGAAGACGGAGCGAGATCTCGAGGGCCGGGGTGGGCGGCCACCGGCAATCAGAGCGGGAGATTCCAGTAATTATCGTGGTTCTGGTTGTCAACTCCTCCACGCCCACTTCGGTCCTGTTACTGTAGGTCGGCACATAGGATGTTCGCTTCAAAAGTTTTAATTGCGGAGTGAAGAAAAAACAAAGAATAAACAGTAATGGCATGACGTAGGAGCGATTTTTGATTAATTAATGCAGATTGTGAGTTCATTGCACTTTTGTCAAAACTTCAGGTCGTCTTTTTTCCCGATCATTATTCATTGCATTGACTTACGACCGTATGCTCTAATACACATGGATTTTTTTGACTCCCTTTCCGCGTTTTCTAGCAAGTTTGTCATGCAGTGCCATTCGCCCGAATATCACTTTCATTCACTGCAGTTATTAGATCATGCACCATATCGCCGCCGTCATCTCCTAAAGTTTGCCATCGACTCGCAACATTCTTCTCGTGCGCTGGCGTTCCCCTCGCGCGTCCGTGCTTCAGTGTGTCAGCTGTGTCGGTACTTCCCAATCGTATTTTTTAGGGGTCGTCGGTAGCGCTTGTGGTACTTGTTCTCTGGATCGGCCTCAGCTATCACGCGAGAGGGCAAAAAAGGCGCATCCGCTTTGGCAGCAGAAGCGAGGAGTGAGGCGTCATCTCGTGTAGGCTTCATAACAGCGCTCGTCTTTCTCGCTCTCTCTCTCTCTCTCTCTCTCTCCTCTCTCTCTCTCTCTCTCTCTCTCTCTCTCTCTCTCTCTCTCTCTCTCTCTCTCTCTCTCTCTCTCTTCTCTCTCTCTCTCTCCCTCTCCTCCCTCACAACACACGCATTTGTATCTCGGAGCCTTTCCTGTTCCCCAGCCAGCACCTTCAATGGAATACTAAACAGAGCCTCTTACCAGAGCATTATTACGAACACCTCGTCTAAATGAGCTGATGCAGTGTACCTCGTTATAAAGAGAGTCAAAGTCGCCCAAAGCCCCGTTATCGCTATCGGGTGCATTGCGCAGGTTTGAATGAATATCAAATTACAGTATTTAGCCGGAAACGTACCGTACGTTCCCGGGTCACTGGGTGACGGGTGACGCGGAAGTCATTTGCAACCTTCATTTTCTGTTAAGAAATAGTTGTGCAAATTAGATATACATGATATATATATTATATATATCGGTGTGTGTGTGTGTGTGTGTGTGTGTGTGTGTGTGTGTGTGTGTGTGTGTGTGTGTGTGAGAGAGAGAGAAATAGATTCACAAATTGATAGATGTATTGACTGATAGATAGACAGATATTCCGATGGATGAATATGCATACAAACAGATTAATTCTTTAGTGCAGATAACAATAGAAATGTGTGTCTACATAGGATTGAATAACAAATAAGAAAAATGGAAAATTCGAAAATGACATAATAAAAGGTGAGTAAGAAAAATGATAAATACATATATATATATATATATAAAAACACCTATAACATGGATGTTTACTTATGTCCATGTTTTTTTTCATCTAATGGAAGAATACACATATGCTGTGCAGAACTGGGAAGCACCGCCGGTACTTTTAGAATGTAAGATATATCCCTGTTTATATAAGATATTCCTGCTTATAAAATCCTATATCAAAGGTACTGACTATCGCACCCACTAGGAAAATAAGATTAAAATTCCCCCTATAAGTATTTGTCCCAGACGGAATTGAAAGACGGAAAACTAGACAGTACAGACGTTACATTTTAAGTAGTGATTGCCATAATTGTTCTGCACCCTAGTCACCGTCAGTAGTTTGGGAGCCACTTCCTTGCCCAATGAAACAACCAGTTATCTTCGGTATATCAGTTTAAAAGTTTTAAAGTTTAAAAGTATAAAGGTATTTTAAAGTTTTAAAGTATAAAGTTTAAGTTTTAAAAGTATAAGGTAGATTAAGTTTTAGTTTAAAAGTATAAAGTAGTTGAAGTTTAAAAGTTTAAGAGTATAAGGTGGTTTAAGTTTTAAAGTTTAAAATTATAAGGCAGTTTAAGTTTTAAAGTTTAAAAGTATAAGGTGGTTTAAGTTTAAAAGTGTAAATAACGTTTTATTTGTTTAATTGTATCGGCGGTACTTCCCAGCTCAGTATACAGAAGAGAAACCTCGCGACACAGTAGTTCCGAATTGAGAAACAGAAAGGAAAGTCTTTCGAGATATGCTCCCTGTGGCGGCAAACACCTCAGGTAGGAGGAAGCGTGATACAGGAAGGAGAGAGGAAAAAGTGATAAATGAGAGGAAGAGAAGATGGTAAAAAAAAGTGAAAAGAGAAGATGTAAAAAGAGATTCGAGCTTAACGATCGGAATGCTGCAAGGAAATGATAGAAGATCTGTTGTAGGAAAAGGGGTAAATCGAAAAGGTTAAGTAAAGAAAAAAACGAAAATAATGATAATTTTGTCAATAGTCCGAGATAAGTGGAGACAATAAATATATATATCCAATGGGGGAAAAAACTAAAGAATGTGTTATGACAGAAGTGGATTTACTGTACGAGGTAAAAATAAGATCTGAATGTAAGATCTCTCTGTACTTTTACTTTTTCTCTTCCTTCTTTCTCTTTCGCTATAGGCAGACGATTACGCAAAGT
>NW_020870405.1:159159-161659 GCF_003789085.1 Penaeus vannamei | reverse complement strand
TTGGCCTGGAAGTCTATGGCAGATCGTCGCCGGGGTTTCAAAGACGAAGGAAGTAAGAGAGAAGCATAAGATTGAAAAAGATCATTGAAGCCTTTGTTCTTTTACTTTTATCCATTCCTTCTGAAGATATCGGATGAATTTGATGATTAACGAGAGAATGTTCATAGAAGGACTTAAATCAGGGAAGAAAATCAAGACAAAATGAGTGATTATATCGGAAATAACAGTATACCAGGAAGTGATCGATCTCCGCGTGAGAGCTGGAGGAGAAGTCTATGATAAGCGTGAAGTTTCTCTAGTCATGTTTGCCGCGTTTAAATGACGTGACTGAGTGTGCATGCGTAAGATGATTCGGTGTTGCCTTTTTTTTCTCTCCCTTTTTTCACGAACGTAAGAGGGTGATCGCTGAAATATGGACGAGCGTGTTGACTCATGTTTCCGCGTCTCTGTCACGGGGCCTTGTCTGTTTCGTGTCGTTTTGCTTGCGTGAGGTGGAAAGGATCTCCCACCGCCTTCCGTCTGTTCTCTTGTATATGTTGTATATTGTATGTATATATATATATAGGTATATATGTATATATACATACAGTATATGCTTGCGCTATGTGTATAATGTGTCGTGCTAATATGTTGTGTGTGTGTTACTATCGTGTGTGGTGTGTGTGTGTGTGTGCGTGCGTGTGTGTGTGAACGTGTATGTGTGCTGTGTCGCTGTTATGCAATATATATACTATATGTATTATATATATATATATATATAATACTATTTCATATACTATATTATATATATATGTATACTGTGTTATATATATATATATATATATATATACTATATATAATATTATATAATATATATATATATATATGTAATTATATATATAAACACAACACGCTCATTCACTCACACAGTCACATGTATATATATATTATATATATAATATATATATATATATATATATATATATATATATATATATATATATATATTATATATATATATATATATATATGTATTATATATAATGTAGTTATGTATTATAGTATATATGGTATATATATATATATATATATATATATATATATATATATATATATATATATATATATATATGTATATTATACATACTACATATATACATATGATATATGTACATATAAATGTGTATATGAATATATATATATACTATATATATATATATATATATATATATATATACTATATATATATATATATATATATATATACGTATATATGTACGTGTGTATGTAGATAAGATACACATAAACATACATAACATATTCTAGGTAAGGTAGCAATGAAAAATGATTTTTCTGCTTATTCCATGACAAGGCCTGTAACCTACTGAGGGTAAACACTTAACATTCTGCAACTTCATACCGTTACAAAGCATGTATGCTAATGTGCAGCTTCGTGTCTGTTTGTCCGTAGACCCTCTAAGAGTACTCATCCCTCACGCAATTTCCTCATAGAGTATGTAAATCTAATGACCAGAATTAACCCAGATAAATCCGCCGCACGCCCGCCCACCGCGCCGCCGCACTCGCACGCCCGACCGCGAGGAAACCCACCGGGAGCCCCTGTGGCATGGACGAGACACATGTTACCCTGTGGGCGTGGGCGGGAGTGTGGACGGTGGGCTGCGGGGGCTGTCATGGGCCATTATCGTCATTGTGTACACTGTCATGCGCCGCCTGGGTTGCCTTGGCGGTTGGTTGATAAGGGGCGGGATTTGGTTATTGTTGTTGTTCGTTTCAATGGGCTTTGTTTATTTGTTTTTGTTGTCGTGGTTAATATACTTATTTCTTTTGATTATTGTTCTTCGTGGTTTATTATGGTTATTGTTTTTGTTGTTGTTGTATTTTTGTTTTTCTTTATTTTGGCTATTGTCATTTTTTTCTTGTTGTGTTTTTATTTTCCTTCTTTTCATACAGAGAGGATTATTATTTGCAGTATAACATATAACCAAAAGCAACACCAATTCCTCTGTGATTGATAACGCATAAAAGCACAATTTCTTACCCGGTATTTCGTGTCGATCTACTGCTGCATGCACTAGAAACGGCAACTAAAAAAAAATGTAAATACGTTCTAATTATGCGTTAATCATCCGGCTTGTTCTCTGGAAAATTTACTGTTAGTTATACCGTCACTTTTTACCTGTACTTGTTTTCTTAGATCCGGTGTGTTTAATTTCCCGTGGAAGCCAGAGACTTTTAATGTTTTTTTCTTTCTTTCTCTGGTTTGTTAGAAGACAATTCAAGAGCGTGTTGTTTATGTTTGTGTTATAAAGTATTTTTTGATAACGCTACCGAAGATAATATGTACACGAACATCCCAGGAAATCATTTTTAAAAAGTTGCAAGGAAATTTAGATCAACAACAAACCTCTTCTACTGTTGCTAATGACAAAATTTCTACTCGCTGCATACATTTTTTTCAATAGTATACCCCAAAGTCAATAGGTAGAATTAATTAGTA
>NW_020870405.1:151588-154088 GCF_003789085.1 Penaeus vannamei | reverse complement strand
CATGCAAGGTTTGTTGAAAAGCCGGGGTTCCTGCCATGCAAGATACGTAAATCCCCGCCGGTAGAGCACAATATGCACAGCCATGGATATAATGGAGTGTTCATGAGCGAAACGGCATTTAGAATAAGAAGCTGAAGGATTCCGCAGTTTGGTGCCTAAGGGTGCAGCTGCGTGACAGGTGATGGAAGAGCACTCCCGAGGGGAATTTATTTGGTCGCTGGATTAAACCTTGGTAATTATTTGCTCTCTCTCTATTTACCTATCTATCCTCTCTCTCTCAACATATATATCCATCTCTCGCTCTCTCTCTCTCTCTCTCTCTCTCTCTCTCTCTCTCTCTCTCCTCTCTCTCTCCTCTCTCTCTCTCTCTCTCTCTCTCTCTCTCTCTCTCTCTCTCTCCCTCCTCCCTCTCCTCTCCTCTCTCTCTCTCCTCTCCCTCTCCTCCTCTCCCTCTCCCCTCCCTCTTCTCTCTCTCTCTCTCTCTCTCCTCTCCTCTCTCTTCTCTCTCTCTCTCTCTCTCTCTCTCTCTCTCTCTCTCTCTCTCTCTCTCTCTCTCTCTCTCTCTCCCTCTCTCTCTCTCTCTCCCTCCTCTCTCCCTCTCTCCTCTCTCTCTCCTTCTTCTCTCTCTCTCTCTCTCCCTCTTATTTTTTAAATCTATTTTATCTATCTTTTTTATCTCTTCATATCTATGTGCAAGTAGATGCGCATATAAGTGCACGTGCGCCTGTTTATCTCCTACCCCAGTCAGCTTCAGGTTTCCAAGTCACTCAAGATCACTTCCCTGTTACACTAGGATGGCCTGCCAAGTGCACCGTGCGAGGCTGTACTCAGTCGCGTGTTCCTTCGGTTTGTGTTTGTGTGTGTGGATGTTTATGTGCTTTTGGTTTACGCCACTTGATGCAGGTGCGAGAATTCTGGTTTGGTCCCGTGGAGGAAGTGAGCGTGTTATCTCTTTGATACATAACGTCCCTTTTCCTTCCTATGCTTGAAAGATACGTATGAAAGTGTATATTTGAAGGATTTTTTTAAATGTAAGTGACGAAAGTAAGTAGTTCTATATTTGAAAAAAAAGATAAAAGTGACGAAAATAAGTGGAAGGCTCTACATTTGAGGGAAAATTCGATAAAAGTGACGAAAACAAGAAGACAAGAAATAAGTGGAGGTATCTATATTTGAAAAAAAAAATATATGAAAATGACGAAAATAAGAATAAAAGACAGAACCTGAACGATTACGCAAAACCAAATCGTTTATCGAAGGGCGAGTCCTCGGTCCCCCCCCCTCCCCACCCCGCTCTCTGAAGGGAGGAACGAAACAGATGGAAGAAAAACGTGTCGTGTAGAAGATAAAAAAGAGAATAGAAGGAAAAGAAAGAGAAGGGATAAATTGGTGGAGGTGTATAGAGAAATATCAGAGGAAAAGGAAGAGGGTGTAAAAAGGTGGATAATAACTTCTAATAAGTGATAAAATGAAGAGGTGACATCATGATACGTTAATTAAAGGCAGGAAAAGGGAACAAGGAGTGTGATAAAAATAGCCAGTGAAAGTTCCTCTGAAAAGAGAATCAAATGAGACAGAATATTTTATGGTAATTACATATGGAAGAGTATAATAAGAAGGAAATTAATACACTCCTTCGGAAACAATAAAGGTGAGCGTATATTTATAAAAGACAAAGAACACACACACACGCAATTAGATAGATAGACAGATAGATATACGTATATTTATTTATGTATCATCTATTCATTCATTTAATTATCTATAATGTGCATGTGAGTGTATGTGTGTGTGTGTGTGTGTGTGTGTGTGTGTGTGTGTGTGTGTGTGTGTGGTGTGTGTGTGTGTGTGTGTGTGTGTGTGTGTGTGTGTGTGTGTGTGTGTGTGTGTGTGTGTGTGTGTGTGTGTGTGTGTGTGTGTGTGTGGTGTGTGTGTACATACACATTCATAGACAAATGGACATCAGATAAATGCCATGCTTAAATTGTGCATATTGATAATCGCTGACAATTAGAAAACGGACATTACCACAGGGGAAACTAGGACAAATTTAATGGAAATGGAAACAAAGAGAACGAGAAAGTAGTGGAACCAAAGAATAGACACTTGGGCAACTAAAGAAAATAGGGATAATAACTACACAGAAGAGTTAATGATAGGAAAGAAATCTAGACTTTAGAAATCTCAAAAGAGAATTGTCGAGTTGTAGTGTTGAAATTATTGGCCGGAAGACACATAATTGCTCGTGGGTGTGGGTGTGCGTGCTGTGTGTGTGTGTGTGTGTGTGTGTGTGTGGCGTGTGCGTGTGTGTGTGTGTGTGTGTGTGTGTGTGTGTGTGTGTGTACGCGCCAAAGAATACACACACACATTAAAATACTCCACGCTCACTATATTATATACATATATGGATACACTTTCGAGCACGTCCGAATAAAACATACAAATAAGCACTTAAAACATGATAAGAAATTCTGGCAAGGAATAACTAATACGCGGAGAG
>NW_020870405.1:146588-149088 GCF_003789085.1 Penaeus vannamei | reverse complement strand
TAACACAAAGTTCTCCCGAGATTAAGGTCACGAGCAGTAAAGTTCTCAGGGAAGTAGCCGACGTGTTACCAAAACAGAACACATCCGACCTTCCTGTCATTGTATCTTCGAAGTTTATGTGAGTTTCCCCCTTCAGGCGGTAGTCGACATCCGTTTTCTCTCATGCCCGCTCAGAGGAAGGAGACATCCTCGGCTCCTCAAGATGCACTCGGGAAAATTGCCAACCCATTGTTTACTCCGGGAAGTCACGATCAAAGGGGTCAGAGTCATCACGTTAAATTGAGTTATTTCAGGAAAGGGATCATAAATTACGATTTTTTATTGTCTTTTCTTTGAAGCTATATCTACTAATTCTGCCACCTACGTCATTAGTGAATCATTACTTTGATGAGTTTAATTATAATGATTACTATCATTATCATTACCATTAACTTCTCGTATTATCAGCATTATTAGCATCACTATAAACATCATCGCTTTAGCATCATGATAATAGTACCTTTAAGATATTAAAATTACTGTTATCACCATTCTGATGATATTGATTATATACGATCAACAGCATCACAGGAGTCATTATATTGCCGATTTTGTTATCTATAGGAAAATGTAAATGCTCTGTTACTACCACTAATATTGCGGGTATAGTAATTAAAATCATATCATCACAATGTATCGCAATTTGGAATCTGTCATTAAAGTTCGTATTTACCACCGAATCTAACAAAAAGAAAAAAATCTCATATAACGAAGATTCACTTATGTCAAAGTCTTATTAATTGAACACAATATCTTAGGTCACTAGGCAGCTGGAAGTCACTCGATCCTTCTCATAACTTCATAGCAAGATCATCCCATCGTATGACATTGTTTACCATCAAGGCAGACATATGTCAAGCAGGAAAGCGACATTCATACGGAACAGGGTCGTCAGCCACGCCAAAGAACTTCCCGTCTTCTTTGTCTCCGTGATTACCCCGTTTTCTTTGTTCCCTTGATTACTCCGTTTTCTCCAACTTTCTCTCAAATTCGAGTACGTTTGCCTATTTGCATATGTAATTTCACAAGCGGAAAGCTATTTGTATCATTGTAAAGAAACGGATCTATTTTCAACCCTATCTAGTAATAAAAACTTTATAATGGCCCGATAAAAGGCCAAAACCGTCACGGTTTGTTTTAGAACACATATACTAATTCAAGATTTTCCCACACGCAGATGCATGCAAGAACCATACTGTTCTATCATCATAAAGCTTCACAAGCTTTATGGCAATGGAGTGAAACCGTCTATTTTTCATTTTTAAGCACTTGTTATATAATGATGAACAATCAAATTTCTCTTGTATGTATTGTTTTAGGTCTGTGTTAATTTAGGTGATCATTTGCTATTCTGTATTTTTTAAGTAATGGTGGAGGCGAGAAATATGATAAAGGAGTAAAGAATGATAAGAAACGTGATGATGGAAGAAATAATGAAAACTGAAAAGGCGTAGGATCTTCTTACGGAAAAAAAGAAGAGAAATAACTCATTTATTAAAACATTATTGCCATTAGAAAAAGAAAGAATATACATGTAAAATAAGTAGTGTGTACAAACATGAAGGCAAAGTCGCAAATTTGTATGAATGCAAGAAAGCGGACCAACAAGAGATTAATAATCCAGGGAACGAGGAGAGAATGCTTGATAATCAAAAATAGGAAAAGATATTGTTTATGAGCCACAACGTGTGCTTCCGATTTTCTTTTGTTTTCGCTCCATTATTTGGAGGATATAACATGACGCGGACTTCCTGCTGTTTGTATCTGCACACTCTGCATTCGATTCTCATGTTCCCTCGATGTTTTTCTCTTTTATTCATTTATTTTTACGCCTCTTTCAAGTGATATTGTACATGTTCGTTTTGTTTTGGTATAAATTCCGAGACATGCTTCTCACTTCATACCTAAATGCCAGACTACCATTTAGATATTTTTTATATCATAGAATATGTGAGATCTAACGTGGCAAGGGAAATATAAATATAGAAAGCAGCTATCAAAAACTTTCTTAAGCAATTAAATTCATACCCAAGCAATCAAATTCTTACTTAAGCAATCAAATTCTTACTTTAACAATCAAATATCTCCTTGAACGATCAAATTCTTACTTGAACAATACCCTCTCTTTCTCCCCCCGAACAGCAACGTGTAACCAGCCGGACTGTCTTCGATGCGACCTCGAGACGGCCGAGTGTGTCAAGTGTCTGTACGTGATCATGGCTGACACGCGCGAGTGCCGGTCTGCTTGCCCGCCGGGTCACGCCACGACATGGGCCACTCACCACGCGCTGATGGGTCGCGTCTGTACAGGTGAGTCGTGTGTTAGGTGTGGCTGAGGAGAGGAAGGGAGGCTAAGGGATAGGTGAGGATGGGTTGGGTTGGGTGTCTGGGTAAAAGGAAGGGGGAAGGGCGGGAAAGGGAGAGAATAATGGTAGGAAAAGGGAGAGTAATGGTAGTAAAA
>NW_020870405.1:110045-130045 GCF_003789085.1 Penaeus vannamei | reverse complement strand
CAGATCTAAACAAAATCATTTAAGCTTATTACTTTTTTTATTTGTAAACATGAATGACATCAAAATCATAGCTATTTAGTACCACAAAACTAAATTATAGTAACATGTATCCACTTAATAACAATTCATTTTTCTATCTTCTGCCTTCCCTCTGAGTCAGTCATTCCAACACAAAGAAATGTGTAGTAATTAGTAAGATGTCTACCTCTTTTTGGAATTGATGCTTCCAAAAGCTAGACTGATAATATAAAATATAAAGAAAAAAAATTAAATATATCATATTACTACACACTTTCCACATACCTGTTATCCCTTGCAATGGTAAATCCTGGTTGACATGTACACTGATATGACCCCCAAACATTGATACAATTGTGATGACAGATTCCGTCCACTTCAGTGCATTCATCCACATCTTAAAAAAGATACAGTGGAAATATCAGTGTTCAATAACTGGTATTACTGTTGTATCTATAACATCCCAATAAATATAATACCATAGCCACATCCTTAAGGGTTTCTAATGTTAATGAAATGATATTTAATAAAACATCTATAAGGTGCAAGTTTTAGAGAAATTTAGAAAATCATTCTTCTAAATCATTACACCAGTGCTATCACAAACATTAAAATCAATGAACTTCCTCCATGACTTTAAAAAAAGTAGTCATCCTTACCTTCACAAGCAAGCCCATCTGCTTTGTGTTTGAAGCCTTTCTTGCAGTTACAGCGGTAAGAACCTTCTGTATTTTCACACACGGCTGTATTTGAACATATCTGTTTGGGAAACACATTTCTCATGTTGCTAAGTTTTAAATTTGATTAACTGATTTTGTGTGTGTGTGTATGTGTGTGTGTGTGTGTGTGTGTGTGTTGTGTGTGTGTGTGTGTGTGTGTGTGTGGTGTGTGCGTGTGCGTGTGCTGTGTGCGTGTGTGTGTGCGTGTGCGTGTGCGTGTGCGTGTGCGTGTGGTGTGCGTGTGCGTTGTGGTGTGCGTATGTGCGTGTGTGTGTGCGTGTGCGTGTGCGTGTGCGTGTGCGTGTGCGTGTGCGTGTGCGTGTGCGTTGTGTGTGTGCGCGTGTTAGCCCTAGTTATGTTTTCATGTATGTCATAGGAATGTCTTGTTGTTTCAGATTATGACTTTAATACATGTATACATACTGCATTAGCATATGTGAATGACTACAGTGCTTATGTACATACATACATGTATTGCATTAAGGTGTGTTCTGACATACATCAAAATTCAGGTTACGACACCATTGTAGGAACAGATCTCCGTCATAAGTCGAGAACTCATTGTATTTGTGTTTGTGCATATGTATGTGTGCAAGCATGAGTATATTTCTGGTACATGTGTGCACCTGTCTGATTCTGTGTCTATGTATGAATATTTGCTTTTACATAAGCATGTATGCCCATGTGTGTGTTTTTATACATATATATATCTTTTTATTTTTCAAAACCAAGAAAATAAATGTTAATACATACATTCCCGAAGTAAGATTCACATTCATTTACATCTTGACACTGTCGCAAACTATTGAGTCTATAACCAGGAGGACACTGACATATGTAGCTGCCTTGGCGATTGGAACACAGTTGATTTCCTGTACACTGATGACTACCATCAGCACATTCATCTATATCTAAAAAGCAGACATACAGACTACCAGTTAACATGGAAAGTATGTTGCAAGTGTATGCAATACCAGATCTAATAATAAGTTGAGAGCTTCAGTTGGTATTTTTTATTATTATACATTCATGCTTATAATGTTCACTTATTTTTATCACTGTCCAAAAAATGGAAAAAAAGGAAAAAATCATTTACCAACACACTGATTTCCAATCTCATTAATTCATTCCAACCCCGCAGTTCAAAAGGGGGCGGCAGCGGTACGACCCATGGGTGTTGAGGCACCTTTCATTACGTCGGCAAGGAGATATTCTTTCCTCACACTCATTAATATCTATTGGATAGAAAGTTTTGAAGAGGAAAAAAACAATTAACAATACAATATATTCAAATTTCCAAAATAGATAAACAGAGAAATATATGCATTTGAATTTTTTTAGAAAATCCTTGAGATACACCAAATCTATACCAATTACTCCTAATAAAAGGCTCTGGAGAGACACATTTTCATGTCAAGATCATATATTTAATCAAAATATACTGATGATGTAACTCAATTATCTAAGATGATGATGATGATGATGATGATGATGATGATGATGATGATGATGATGATGATGATGATGATGATGATGATGATGATGATGATGATGATGATTGATGATGATGATGATGATGATGATGATGATGATGATTGATGATGATTGATGATGATTGATGATGATTGATGATGATGATGATAATTGATGATGATTGATGATGATTGATGATGATGATGATGATGATTGATGAGATGATGATTGTTGATGATGATGATGATGATGATGATGATGATGATGATGATCATGATGATGATGATGATGATGATGATGATGATGATGATTGATGATGATGATGATGATGATGATAATCATGATGATGATGATGATTCATGATGATTGATATGATCATCATCATCATCATCATCATCATCATCATCATCACATATTCTAGAAAAAAAAAATTAATTAGAATATAGTACATGGTTAAGAAGCATAGCCAGAAATTATTATTTGAAGCTATAATCAGAGGGAAAATTAATTTAAAAAGAAAAACGCATCCTAAACTTACCAATACACCCATGTTGAACAGGCTGAAAGCCAGGATTGCATGCCAGATCTACACATGTTCCATTAAAGCTGAGGACTTGTAAATTTGGGCATATCTTCTTTACACAACGGAATGAGCCCTTTATGTTGAAACACTCATACTTTGGCCCCAGCTGATCACAGTCATGAGTATTTAGCTCACACTCATCATCATCTTCATGCAGGAGTTAGTTAAGCAGAAAAGCGATCATTATATGCATTCAATAGAGCATTAGTATGCAGTGTCAATAAGTTATCTTTTCACAATCAATTATGCATCATGACAATAGTCAGTGATATTCATAAATGAACCAATATATTGAAAACATTTCATCATCAATTAGCAATTGTGTCTGGTACACTACAAAGAATTTAATCACAAATAAATAACGGATTCAAGACTAATAACATGTCTCTCGATAGAGTCCATCTGTAAGTCGCAAAAAAACTAAGGGCTTCACGACAAATTAGTTCTACAGAAGTAAGTACAGAAAGAAGCCTATCCTTTTATATAAAATGCTGTCTACCCTTTTATATCATTATCAAAGTCTATGTTGCTTTTATTTTGCTCACCATCACACTCTCCTGTATTGTGATTCAAAGTGTATCCTGTACCACATCCAGCAATGCGTATACAAGCATAAGAGCCAATAGTGTTGTCACATCTTTGTGTTGTTTCACAGTTGTGTAAACCAAGCTGGCATTCATTTAGATCTGTAAGAAGATTATTAGTTTTCAAAAGCCTGGACTGACACTAATCAAAGAAAATGTAGATAATGCTTTGGATTCTTCTACAAATTTGAATCAATTTTCCACTCATACCTCTATATAATTCCACCCTTAAATATTTCCATATACATTTTTACTGACAGTATCTGTCAATCCAGAACTTTACCTAAAAGTATTATTACCTAAAGTAACACTAAATAGATGGGCAAAAGTATTATTACAGTGTATGCTTATAAGATTTGTATATAATATTTACAGACATATAAGCAGATGTGCAATAACTATTAGCAAAATATAAACAATTAACATTGATACTATGCTTACCTATGCATTCGCCAGTAGATGAACTTCTTTGGAAACCTTCCCGGCATGAACATTTGTATGAGCCCTGGGTATTTTCACAGACCTCAAAATTCTCTACTGCATGGGTTGTCATTACATTCATCAATATCTGTAGTGAAAAATATTCAAGGCATTTATTTACTTTTGATAAAAAAAGCTGGAAATACCTTAATTTTACATCCTTTTCTATTTGCCCAACCATCATACCTACCTCTACAGCTTCTATAAGCTGTATTATATAACGTCCCGGGTGGACACTGAGGAGCTTGAGAGAGAGGAAGGGTGGAGGGGCAGGAGTGTGGTTGTGGTTGTGTGGTAGAGGTGATGGTTGTGGTAGAGGATGTTGTGGCACGCACAGGTTTATGTGCAGGTGCACACCAGTAGTCACCCTTGGTATTAATGCAGACCTCTGTCATTTTGTTGCAAATAGCTCGACCTTCTTCACATTCATTAATGTCTGAGAGGACCAGGAAATGGCTTATTACTAGAATTTGCAAAATTGAAGGATTAGAATGTTCAGCAATAATGCTTTTCACTGCTTGAAAAAATGTAACAGAATATATCTAAAGATTGTGCATTGTAACTTTCACTGCATATAACATAAAATCAAAATAAGTTTCATCCTATAGAAAATAAATAATTACAAATACATTATCAGAATCATATTCAAACCCAGAACAGCAAGCAGACAGCAACACATAAATGCCCTACACATTGACTAGTCTGAAGCACTTCAAGTAACTTTAGAGTACATATGTACAGTATACACTTACCAATAATTCTTTAATGGTATCAAAAAATGAATAAACCCCCCAAGTCTTTGGATTGCAACATGCATCATGTCTGTAAGCAGGTAATTTCAACAGAAATGATGCCTTCTATAATATATTCAAGCCTATTCTAATAACTCCTCTTAATGTATAATGTTCTAATATGAATCCTCTTATCCCATGGACTGCAATATTAATTGTTTCCAAATTGAGTATGCACTATAGGCTAGTGTTTCTAACCAATGTTTCAAAAAAGAGGATTTTTTGATGCAGAAGTACTGCACTTTTCATAAAAGGTCAATAAGAACATAAACAATGGTTCATTCATATGTAAATGCTATACTAATTGTGTACTGTGTTATGTTATGCATGACATAACATAAATTTTTCTTCAATCAGTTTCATCAGAAACATACTAGTTGATCTGTTTAATGAAATCCATAATCTATCTTAACAAAGCTATGTATATAGTCATTAATAATAGGGGCCTCAGACTGCCATTTTCTGTTGTATTGGTAGCAAAGAATTAATTCTCGAAAAGAGCATTTGGTATCTGAACATTTTGGTATTTGAAGTTTTGCTTCCATATATCTATTTAATATATGAAATGTGTTTTGGAGATTATATTTTTGGTTAATGAATACACAGGTTTTAATCAATTCATCATGCAATTTAGGTGGACTTTTATACATGTATTAGGTAGTTTCCAGTATATACTGTAGATTAGCAATTTTCAGTATAACAAGCACTCATTTTTTCAGCAATTGACAAAAAAAAATAATCAATAAAGATTTGCCATGAAACAAACACATGGCTTGTGTTAGTTCAGTAATTCATGGAAAATTTAGTTCACTAAACTAAATAAATAGCTACTCCAAATATCTAGTTCAACTTATCAGAATAACAGGATATCAAAAGTACTCTGCTGATGTTTTTGTCAGAAATTTGCTACAAACATTTTTAGTCTTAAATCAATTTAAAATCCCATTCATTTTCACTGTTCAAAGACAATCAGTTAGTCATTTTGGTTAAAATATTAGTTTTCGTCAGATTTAGCAGTGGATTCAACATACCTACACAAACCCTTCGTCTTCTATTGTAACGAAAACCATTTTGGCAGCGAAGTCTTTTACTATTGCCACTGCCTCCAGACTCCTGTAGGGGCCACCAGTTTGATATTTAAAAGAGGTAAAACACTGAAAAATTCTATCAAATAATTCTAGCATCCACATTTACTATTCATTGAAGATGTATCATGTATTAATTTGGTAAATTATACAGTGCAATTCTGAAGTCTGTATCCAACTGATAACAAGAACAGCATTGTATAATTATTCCTATCTGATTCAAAATAAGGTTATGTCCTAGCATAGTTTTCACAGAGGTATTAGTAAAAAAAATTATTTTTCTCCCTGTCCTTTTAATAGGAGGCTCTGATGATAAGTTTGACTGCACTAGATATATATTACTGATATTTTCAAATTAATATGGGAATGATCTTCCAATGTAAAATTCAACTTAACTTTGCTTCTAGATTCCTTGAAATAATTTGGAGGATACAATCATTAAGGATTCCATATTACACCCCACAGTGGAATGATAGCACAAAATTAAATATTCATACTACTGAATCATCTGAATTCTAGTCAAAAGCTTTTATGTGTGTAAACAAAGATTTTATTTTGTATTGTCCTTTAAATAATCCTCTTTCCTTTGAATAGTTTCCTACCACAAAAAAAAAAAATGTATCAATGAATTGCAGACAGCTCTACTGAATATTATTAAGAGCTTGAAAAATCACTTTTTCCTGCACATGACATTTCATACTAAAAACAACTCAATAAGGCCTTCCTATCACCTTGGAAAATATTTTGGACTGTTTACCCTATAATCTTCACCTGTGTTTGATCCAATTCATTAGTGTCAGAACCCTCCTTTTCCCTGCTTGGAACTGTGGTTACAGAATTGGACACCTCCTCTTTTGGGCGACAAGCATAATCCCCTCTCCGGTTGACACATTCCTCTGATGCTGAGCAATCATGAATTCCCTCCGAGCATTCATCAATATCTTCATTTGCAAATAAAGACAAACAGCAGTTGGATATAATAATCTTATAAGATAATAATAACACTGGTTGATAATCATACATGAAATCATAGTTAACTCTAAGCTAAAAAATCTTTAGTAATTACAATGAAGGACATACTTCAAGAGTAAAATATGACATATTCAAATTACAAATACAACTGGAACTTTAATATTTCTTAACCGACTAGCAAAGAAAACTCCAAACAAATTGAAAATTACATTGCAAACCCCACCTTTCACTAGCAAATTTCATCACCGAAATATGGTGTCCCAGTAATTTTTATTTCCACATATGTATGACATAGTAATAAGGAGACATAGGTAGAGCATATACATCAGTCATGAAGAATAAGTATATGTAAAATTGGCATCTCCATACTTTTTGAATTAAAGTATAGTAGGATCACTAGGAAAATGTTTGCACAATGACTGGTTCATGTGTGACATTATTGCTCAAATATCCTTAGTGCCTTTATTCTTCTTTCTTTGTAACTCCACCTTTTGATATAAAATGACACTCAAATTCTGCCACTTCCTGTGAATGATAAGTCCTCAAGCATGGCAAGAGTAAAATTAGAGTCATTATGTCAAATCAAAATTCTCAGCAAGCCCACTATGTTGACCCAAAACAGTCTGAACATACCCTCAGCAGATCAAAAATAAATATGATTCCTAACTGACCACAAAATATATGAGAAAGTAAATATGCTACTGAAAAGCAGACAAACTGACCCATGCACACTCTCGCTGTCCTATTGAAAGTAAATCCAGGATGGCATGTCTGGCTAGCAGTCCCATGGGTGTGACACTGATAGGATCCCAAAGTGTTAACACAGTATTGACCATCCTCACAATCATCTTTTTTCTCACCGCATTCATCTATATCTATGATGAAACAAGTATAAATGAAGGTCATTTTAAAAGCAGAGAAATGTTTTCCATTTCCTAGTAAAATATGTATATTTTTTCACATTCATGCTTCTTTTTAAAAACTTTATTTCTGCAAAGCAACTACAAACAATTTCATATATAATAATAACACAGACTCCATAAGTATACATTTTTAACATTCATGCTTGTCTTCTTAAAACCCACTTACAATATCACATATAATAAAATAATAACATAAATTCCACAAGGCAAATTATCCAAATTACTGTACCCTTACTTTTTACAGACATAACTACCATAGATATTTACATGAAAAACACTGCATCAAAAGCACTTACCTATGCATGCCCTCTGTTCATGGTCATACCTATAGCCAAAGTCACATGTTGGTTGTTGATCAATGCACCTATAACTGCTCACAGTGTTGACACATGTTTGTGTGGACCATTCACAGGAGTCAATATTTTCAGTACACTCGTCAATATCTTTGAAAATACAAAAAATGCATTTGTTTAAAAAAGATGAAAACATTATAAAAACATCATTGACAAAAAAATTGGTAATATATACACTGGTGAAAAAAAAAACTTTGCTGGATACATACAACAGCTAAAGTTTTTTTTTTTTTTTTTTTTTTTTTTTCCTCTGCATTATAATTCCTTCATTAACTATGAGGTAATACCATGATTACACTATTTCACTTCAAAGTACCATTACTTGTAATCAATCATAATCATCTTTGCTAATATGGAATTAAAATCAACAATATTCATCAAAATGAGTACATTTGCCACATACCTGTGTTTTCAGCTTCAACAGTGGTTTGTATATTTGACTACCAGTACTTGCTAATTGCATATGATTTGAAACTTACATTTAATGCTATAAAATCCATTTAAAGTAAAGACAGAACAACATACTACCCACAAAAACAGCTTCTATACATAACATATGCAAGACTTCACATAATACTTAAATCATACTAAAAAGAAACTTATCAATCGAACCACAGAAGCATAGGAAATTCTATTTATATAGATTAATATGCACCAACACTTCTGCATATTCCATGTTTGCAAACATTGACAGTAAATGTAAAATGTTTTGGTGAAAAATCATATATTAAAGGGAAACAAAGCATGATACTCTTGTATAAAGCAGTACATACCATGACACCGTCTATCTGAAGACGAGTACCTGAACCCTTTTGTGCAATCAGCTGGGGAGCCACTGCAGGTATAATGGCCGTATTGGTTGTAGCATCTCTCGCCACCACGGCAATCATGTGTCCCCTCCTTACACTCGTCAACATCTATCAGTTGAGTGTTGGCAGATGAAAATCAAAAGTGAAATTTTGTTCATATGTAAAATAATATAACTGAAAGAAATTTATTCCTCTTTAAAAATTACAACTTGAACTTTTTGGTTTAAAATACTCAAAATGACCAGTTATTAAAACAATACCATTGAAATGACATAATCTTCTGCTAATAATCTTAAGGCTCATTTTAAACATGATTACTGCTAAATTTTACAGTGATACATACTGTACAAATAAATACCAAGAATATTTTTAATATGGAACACATATATGTACTAATCTAAACTCATCCCACGCTAATTTTGATAATGCATTTGCGTAGGAAATAAAAATAAGTATCAAAAGCAGTTAGAACATATAGAGAGCAAAGATTATGATGTCAGCTATATTTCTACTGATAATTAAAATAGGCTTATATTACTACAACTAGTAAAATAAGTTTAAAGATTTCATTAGCTGGTAATTACAAGATACCTATCAGTCACTGCAGAATGTAAAAGAACTTCAGTGCAGATGAAGCTCATGCTATTAATATTCTGAAAAGCTCAAACATAAAATCACATTAGTAAACACTTCTAGCTTTGTATATATTAGTAAAATTAATCTCGTAATAATAACTTGTCATAGAATTTAGTATTCATACAAATCTATCACACAGTCAAGATAAGTGATCAGGACAACATATCAATATTAGAAATAAGAATACTATTCAAATAAAAGCACAGAATAAAAGCTGGATTAAGCATCACCTAACAGTTACAAAATGAATAACCAGTTGTAAGTAATTGGTTCATAAGTAAATATGTTCTAGTAATTTTGGAACAAGTAATATCTGTACAGGCACTAATTCAGGAATGCTTACCAACGCATTTCTGGGTGTCTGGATCCCTTATAAACCCTTGTGTGCAATTTGGCAAAATCTTGCATCTAAAGCTCCCTTGTGTGTTGATGCATTCCTCTTTGGAAGCATGACAATTATGTTCCCCAGTCTCACATTCATTAATATCTGAAAAAACAGCATTATAGCATGTTCTCTTTTTACAAATATATTATTCTATAATATCCTGACCACTGTTCATAGCCCAAAAGTTATACAGTAAATACCAATAACTTCCTTTTTAATAAATTCCTATTCTTCTAGATCAATCCCTTTTTTTTTTTTTTTTCATTTTCTAAGCCTACTGTGTCAGACAATTCAAAATCATTCTCCTGATGCATTTTGTATCTGTGGAAAACATTACTAGCTAGATTAAGAAACACTATACATTCAAGTTAAAAGCAAGAAAAAAATTTAAAAAGAAAAAAAAATCCTGCTCATTTATCTAAAATAGCTAGACATTAATATATAGTATAATTTGCCAAGCTGATAGAAAAATAACTGTTTTCTTCACATCAAACAGGATATGTTGCCCACTTTCTTATGCCTTCCTAAAGTTACTGCATTCTACTAATGACAAACCTCTGCAGCGTCCAAATATGTCACGCTGATATCCTGTACTGCATTCAAGAGTACGACATCTGTAGCTTCCTCTCGTGTTCACACACCGTTCATTTTCCTCACAGAGATCATTTTCTTCACATTCATCAATGTCTAAATTGAAAGAATTTAAAATAGTGTTAAAAGAAAATCCCAATCATGTCAACATACAGTTTTAGATACAGTCTATATTGCTAGTCTCAATTAAATAATAATCCCACCTTCACATTGCCTGCTTTCACTATTTCTTCTGAAGCCTGGACGACAAGGAGCTAGGCGTCGGCACTGATAAGACCCAAATGTATTAATGCATTGCTCCTCTGGCCCACAGGGTGTTGTTTCGCACTCATTGATATCTGAAAATTAAGATATTATATTCTCCACTTACTATGGAATTACTGAAAATGAATGAGGAAATTTTTTTCACAAGGAAAAAAGGGAAATTCAAACAGATATTAACTGTATTGCTGTATTTTGAAATACTGTTATGACTGCAGACACAAGTTTTATGATAATAGACACTTTTTTCTTCAAATATCAAAATATCAACCAATAAAAGCTCTGTCATAAATGGATGGTGTAGGCAACATAATAAAAATAGATATATCAGTCATAAAAAGGTGCTTAATAATTTCTCAAAAAATGCTGAAAGCTACAGCTTAAACATACAATCATACATCCTGTATCTCTAAAACAGATCTCATGTTATTTCTATTCAATTTGAAACTAAAGTAAGAAAAAACAATAAAATGCTTCTGCTGAAAACATTCATACACAATCACAGTATCTACACTGGTGTTCAAGACTCTGGAAATGCTCACCAGTGCAACGTCTAGGGTTTGAAGGATCCCTTTTTCTTCCAACTGGACATGGTTTTGCCCGACATGTGTGGCCTCCCTGTGTGTTGACACATTCCTCAACACCAACTTGGCATGTGTCACTTCCTTCATCACACTCATTAATATCTGCATCAAAATTACTTATAAAACATCTGGTAAGCATTAACATTCTACTTTCATTTTATTATTTATTTAAGATATGATAATTCTGCAGCATCCACAGAAGCTACTTTTACTTATTACACTTTAAAAAATGAATACTGTACCACGGCAAACGTTGGTATTTGGATCCCTCCGGTAACCTTCATCACATGGGGCCAAATGCAAATATATGAGCCATAGGTATTTTGGCAAAGTTGTTCTGACTCACAAACTCGTTCAAGGCATTCATCAATATCTGTTGAAGAAGAGAATCATGTAATTACCATAGGCATTGGAAGGCCTTTTGAAGTGGAGGCAAAGTAGGTAAAAAAAAAAAAAAAATAGTCAGAGAGTCCTGTCCAGGGGCAGTGCCCTGGTGTGGGACCAGGAGGCGAAGCCCCCATAAACCCATGAATTTAAGCAGTTCTAAAGATATATATATATATATATTATATATATATATATATATATATTATATATATATATATATAAAATATATATATAATGTATATATATACATACACAGACACACACACACACACACACACACCACACACACACACACCACACACAACACACACACACACACAATATATATATATATATATATATATATATATATATATAATATATATATATATATATATATATATTATATATATATATATATATGCATTTATTTCTATGTATATGCATGTTTGTATATTGAATGTTCATTGGGTCGGGCCTCGCACAGTCTTAACAAACCAGCCGTACGACATTTCACCGAGTATCAAGTACTTGGAGAAACACCACTTACAGTATAAAAGATACTAACGGTTCTTGTTAATTAAAAACATACAGCATAAACATATTCTCAGAATGCAAGGACAATTGTAATAACATACAGTAAGATATGCAATCATTAATCAGACGAAATTAATATAACTATTTGATCACAGAAGCTGAAGAGTGCAATCGGAGAATCAAGGAACAGTACTTCTCCAAAGTGGCTCACTGGCAGCCCCTCGTCCTCTTTACGGCCCTTTGGTCTGTACCAGGATAACTAGACAGTTTGTGTGAACATCCACAAAGTGATGACAGTGGGTGCCATATTATAGGAGAACCCTCTCCTCGCGATGTTAAGGTACGCCATCATCCCCTCACGAGTGAAATGTATCTGGACGCAGCATCCTTTCAACATTGTAAAAGTATCTGCCTTCCGTCTGATACTGCTTCTATGTACCAAACTGTCCACTGCACACAGGAGTCCAGGAGGCAGAACATCCACACTTATTCCAGTAGTTCTTGTCCCATTGGGCCTTCATCTTCTCTATGAAACTAACGTAAATGACAAATTACCTCCAGAGCAAGCAATTCCGACCCTTACCGTCAATCCCTCTGATTACTTTAGACCTATATACAGACTCATATTGTGTATATAATCAAAATGTTCCTCAGAAAATGCAGTGTCTATATATCACTGCCTCTGTAATCATTATACAGACTGTAGATATCAATTATTCACGAATATTCTACCGACGTACTTCTTATCATAAAGCTTTTCCTCTTATCAACATCTCTTTTCTCAAATACCAGAGTACCTAAGGTTTCTTCTTCACGAAACCGTCATGTGACCATATGATTCTAAATTTGTGTTCATTCATATTATTTCATGTTTTCCTTTATATGGTTAAAAACGGACTTTGTTCATGGCAATTCCAGAGCCATCTCGACAGACCACGCGCCCTCGCGGGCTTGGCAGGACGCGGCTCTTCCCTGGGCTATGCCTTGCCCCTCTGTACCAAGAAAGATGTAAACCTGCGGCGACTTTAACTTCACCAGACCCTTTCAAGACACCAACCAGTGCCTTACCGCCTCAGCCACCTACCAAGCAGTGGGATAACGCCTCCCACTATATTACATGTCCAGTGCAATCAAACACTACCAGATTTGCACAGAAATATGTAAAATACACACTTCATGTGAAACCATAGCAGCAAACTGCAGTGTTCTTGAATATGTCCAGGATATCTCGAGCTTCGGCAGTCTTGAACCTCACAGAACACAATTATATCATATGTTACGATAATTGCAAGTCCAACTAGGAGTCTGAAAATAACTTAGACCAGGTTGCTTGTTTTATCTAGTGAATCCAAGCAAATCTATCCCATTTCCCCGATTCCTTAGGCCATTTCAGGGGCTGTCACTATAAGCATAACCTCTTGGCAAAATACCATCACCGAGACGTGTTATCGTAATTCCAATTATATAACTACAGTTTATTGTACGATTCTTTACCATCGCTCTATACCACGGGTGTTTGAGTGTGGTAGGAGAACCAGTCGATCTTGCATGTCAGGGAAGGGAGAAAGCTGATGCCAAAGCACGTTATTAAGGTTTTATTGCCATACAGCCAAACCAGCAATATCAGGGTCTTGCAAGTGATTATACACCTACAACTAAACCTATCCTATGGACTTCCTTGTCCGACAACCCAGTTCATAAACTACGTTCTAGATATGCAAAGCTATGTGAATTCGAGGTTCTGATTGCAAGCACACAAATAGACTGGCAGGTTCTCCATGACCACCATGTAAGTCCAGATCCTGGTCCATTCAAATCCAGTCTCGAAACAGAAGGCCTTTGCACCCCCGCTAAATAAACTGAGAACCACCACTATGATCCCGATCAGTTCCCAAGCGGTGGGTCGCAGAGGAGGGATTGCAAAGCCTTCGGAGGAAAATATAATTGACAATTTGTTAGGCGGTCTTCAGTCTTCATATTAAGAATATGCTCTGAAGTTACTTCTTCAAGACATACTGTATTGCAATTAGGAAAGTAATGTCTGTACTGATTGCTGTTTTTTATCTCTCATAGCTTAAAAATATCTTGATAAAAATGTAAATGGAACGGTTGTTGTCAGGGAGTTACGGATGTATCGTAAAAATACAAAAGGGTCGTGAGTGAAATAAGTTAGAGACAACTGTTCTAGAAACCCAGAATGCTAAGGGAAGGGCTTGGCACTCAGTTTTCAGCATGATGCTTGATCTGCTATTCCGCATCCCTCCTCAACAGAGCCTGGGGCCTAAATGCAAGAGCTCGATGTAACTTGCGGTCTCTCGCCAGGCAAGCTATGCAACACATCTGTGGTCTCTGGTATCTCAGAAATGAAAATCTGCCTTTTTTTAAGCATCCAGCAATGGACTTGTACACTACAACAACCACTTCACGTTTGAAGGCGGCCCACAGTCCTAAAGAGATTATCTGATTGTTGAGTACTATTAAATCGGTTGGTGACAGCAAGGCAAACCCCTGATCACATTCCTGCATTCTCAGTCTGTCCATATAGCTTTCGAGTGAACGCTTGAGATTAGCCACGGATTTTTATAGCACTCCTGAAAGCCCTGCAGTTCCAATTACCGATAATTGCCCTAGAAGTAAAGGTCATTTTATGACTTTGGAGGTATTCATTCCACCGCTGCACTCAGTGAATGAAATCGACACAGAATTAGAAATGAGTATGGACATTCTTTCTTAACTATTGTATATCAGTATCAGAACTTGCATTTTACCTTCACATTGTAGACTGTTTGGATTTCTCCCAAAACCTTCTGGACAGGGAGTTGGTCCCGGGCTTGTAGTGACAGCTGGTGATGATGTTGCAGTTGTGGTAGTTGAAAGAGTGCATCTATAAGAGCCTTCAGTGTTAACACACCGGGTTCCACGTCTACACGGTGACTCAAGACACTCGTTGATATCTACACACCGGCTGGGTCTCTATAAGCAAAGAATTAAGAGCATATAAGGGATATATAAAAAAATCTAAAATAACATATCACTGTATCTTTTTAAACGTAACATAAAACTTTGTTGCTTTTACGTAGGATCATATCTGAAGCCATCCTGACACTCAACACGGCACTCAAAGGCTCCCTCGGTGTTGATGCAGATCTCGCCAGGAAGGCACTTGGCCACGCCAGCCAAGCATTCATCCACGTCTACAAGGGATGTAGAAGAGAGCATTTATTCTGTAATGCCAATATAGGTCGCAACTTAGAAATACCTACATTTCATTAAGATTTTTTGTTACATTTTTTTGTGGAGTAATACCCTGTGTCTTTTTTCTTTTTTCTCTTATTTTCCTAGTATCTATGAATAGGTTCCAGTCTGCAGGTCAGAACAATTCTGCTGTTTTATTTACCTTTACATCTTCCAGTGACTGGATCAGGTGCAAATCCAGCATTACACCTTCTTCTTGGTCTGCATATGAAGCCCCCTAGAGTGTTGATACAGCGTTCGATGGACAAGGTACAGTTGTGCAGACCAGCCCCGCATTCATCAACATCTGTAAAGATTTTTCATTTTCAGTGTTTGTCTAGTTTACTAAAATATTGTAATATAAACAATATGTATTGCTTTCAATTATTAGATTCATAAGAATATATATTCCCACAATGATAGTTCAATGGAAAAGGAATCTCTAACACAGTGTTGTCCAAAATATATTTTCCCACTATGATTGTTAAATGGAAAAGGACCTCCAACACAGTGTTGTCCAAACTGGGGTACCCCTGCAACATAGATCATACGGGTAAGTGAACAAACAAGGAACACACACGCCTCACATCTCACATTAAGTTATGTAAATATTTTTCAAGCATTTTGTTATTAAATCATCTCTTTTATTCGTTTATTCAATTCGAATTTATTGACCAATACTCCTGCAATATGGTCTTTTCATAATTAGTATATTATTTGCATTATCTTAAATATAACAGTTTGTTTAGCCATGGTGGACAACGTAACAGTACAAGAAGGTAAAAGGGTACAATAGGCGAAAATGTTTGGACAACACTGCTCTAACACACTCAGCAAAACATTAGTATTAAAGAATTCTACTTCTTTTAAACAATAATAAAACAATAACAATATATCTACCAAGACATCTCTTTGTGTTAAGATCATAACCAAAGCCTTCAGCGCACTCCTGAACTGGTGGCTGAAACGTGGCTCGAGGAAGAGCTTCATATGGGTTAACACCAAAATCAACTTCATTGATACTAAGTGCTTCACAACGGTATTTGCCAATCTCGTTAATGCAGATTTCTGTTTCTGGATGACAGGTGTGCAGACCCTCAACACATTCGTCGACATCTGTTGGACAGAATAAATAATTGAATTCATGTTGGGATAACTGTGAGTTTGCCAGCTTGCCTATTAACATATTGTCTATTATTAAGCACCAGTATTAACGCATCTTATTTTTTTCTTCCAAAAATCAAATAAATTCACATATTTAATAAAGTACTTTTTTCTGCTCCTGTGCATCTCAGTTTATGCATTATAACATTCACATTAATCATTGCAAAACTATAATCACAATTATTCCAAAGAGTAATTAAGGTAAAGGAAAAATAGATTCTCAGACCTATATCATGATGGGAGCAACCCGCTGTTCCATTATTTTTTTGCTAGCTTTAAAGAGAGAAAATTTGAAAGCAATATATGAAGCGCATCATTCCTTTAGTAAGCAAAGTCTGTTTGATCGGAAAGTGCAAGGCAATAAAAGTATTATTATAGAGTTATTTCAGGTTTAGCATCGGCATTTATAAGGGTTGTGGCATTTATGAGAAATGCACGGTCAGCATAAATATTTTTAAAAACATTCAAACACCATAGGCAGGTAAAGAAGATAAGAAAATGGAATATGATTTATGCAAGGTGGCATTGGAATTTATTAATTATTACAGCCCTCAATACCTTTTTTAACCATCAAGTAGACCTGTATACAAGGAATATATTATATGGCATTGGCATGCAAGAAGGAAAAAAAATCTTTATTCCTTGATGCAATTGACTTTGCAGAACACTCTTTAGATAAAAATGCTGTACCAAGTAGGAATATATGATAACATGAATGTGTAGGCAGACACATGAGCATTTCGTACAGACAGCCATTGAAAGTAGTAATCAAAAAAGAGAAAGAAGCAGAAAAGGAAATATATTTCAGCCAAAGCGAAAAAGTTGGATGGTAGACGCCAAGAGCCAGCCAAGCGTAATTTGCCGGGAGGTGACGTCTAACCTTCACAGCTTGTGGTGGTGCCGTTCAAGGGTTTATATCCCGCTGGACAGAAGGCTTTTGGCAGCTCATGACACACGAAAGATCCTATTGTGTTGTGACACTGCCAGCCGGGATCGCAGGGTTCGTCCACACACTCGTCTTGGTCTGTAGTATTCCGGATATACCTTATTTATAACCCATCAACTTTTAAATAAAGTTTCTTGGAACCGCAATTTTTTTTTATCCTTACCCCAGTATTAAAATCATTATTGTTGTTGTTTTTGTATTTGATATTAGATGCGAGATCGGAAAAGGAATGAGACAATTGTATATTTGGATGAATAGTCTAATTTGCTTTAAATGAGACATATTCTTCAAAAATAAAGATCAGTGTGATAAAAATGTACCCCATTGCAACCGAGTTTATAGAATGCCTATCATGTCCCTTAATTCTTTCGATTCAAAGCCATTTCCCATGGGCCGAAAAGCGATATGGTAGAATTTAACATTTGCCAATTGTTCTGCAAGAATTTAGATGTTCAGTAAACCCTTATTTTACGCGAACTTTTGAATTACGCTTTCCAGCGCTCTTCCAGACATCATGAAGTGGCTCATGTCTCCCACGCAGCCAAGGGCCACCAGAGCCATAACTATAGAGTGCCCGCCAGAGGCCAAAAGTTGACTGGTGTTATGAAAACGAGCATATCTGTGCATGAGTATTTTTTTACTGATGGTGTTTCCTTATTTATACCTTTCACAAATCACAGAGTAGCACATATACGCGGGGTGTGGTTACGTAACCTATGTCTAACATAGAGGTTTACTGAATAAGGGTTTACTGCATACACGTGTATGTATATGTGTGTGTGTGTGTGTGTGTGTGTGTGTGTGTGTGTGTGTGTGTGTGTGTGTGTGTGTGTGTGTGTGTGTGTGTGTGTGTGTGTGTGTGTGTGTGTGTGTGTGTGTGTGTGTGTGTGTGTGTGTGTGTGTGTCCTTTATTTATAGGCACGTATATGTAAAACTCCGCTTTTCCGACAGAATCAAAATGCCTAATGACCATAACTTTGTTTTGCGGTACTGGGTAAAACAATAATTAGTAATTTTCTTGCATGAATATTGCAAACCAAATTACCCTCTGAATGAATGAATACCAGAGAAGTGAAGCAAAACATCGTAAGATTTGCCTCACCGCGCCTGTACTTACCAACGCACGTCCTCAGAGCAAGGCTGAACTGGAAACCTTCGTCACATTTCTCGTCGCATTCGTAAGCCCCGTCGGTGTTCCGGCACTGTTCCTTTTCCGGCTCACAGCCATGTAAATTTTCGTCGCATTCGTCCACATCTGTTAGGTGAGACTAAAAGCTTGGAGGGCTGGCTTATCAACGAAAAGCAAGGGGGCAACCCAAAGAGGAGAGAGTTATATATATGATACAGTGAATAGTTCTTAGTTCTGCAAAAAAGGTTTTGTAGATTTTGTTCAGAAACCCTTACTGGTAAAAATACTATCGAAGTTTTTAAAGCCATCCGAAAACGACGAAACAATGGATACAATTTTGCTGTGTAGATGAATTCTGAAATTTGGTAATACGGACGTTGTTAAGGACGTCACACCTCAAATAACACTCTCTTATCCAGAATAAAAAGGGTATCAATTACAAAATTATATCCATATGTATATTTTTATCATATTCCCTAACATATTCGTCACTACAAAATCAGTAATTTAAAAGGAGAAAAGCCACAAGAACTCTGCACAGAAGCACATATTACCTACACAACAGACTAAAACAAAACAAGTCCGTAACCCACATACAGATAGTAAAGTCCAAGAAAGTGTACTTACCTTAGGAAGGACGTTTAGAAATGCTTTTGTAATCAATTCATTATCTAATGTCAATGACCTTGATATATATAACAACGCCTTGGTTGTAAAAAGAGAAATATCAGTCATACCTATACATATCTTCTGCTCAGCACTGTACTTATAGCCAGCAATGCAGTCTGTGGGGCCGCTTTTCTGCTGGCAAGTGAAGCTGCCGCGA
Source organism: Penaeus vannamei (assembly GCF_003789085.1). Classification (NCBI taxonomy): domain Eukaryota; kingdom Metazoa; phylum Arthropoda; class Malacostraca; order Decapoda; family Penaeidae; genus Penaeus; species Penaeus vannamei. The sequence goes on along the minus strand of NW_020870405.1, from coordinate 110,596 downwards.
GTGTTCACACAAAAATGCGATGTTCTGTTGCAGTTATCTGTCTGCAGGATGCATTCATCCACATCTGGAAGTTAACATGATAATGTTAGTCAAGATTAGGAGATAGCATAATTCGAAGATCTAGTTTTATTAGTAAGTAATGGTAAATCTTTTATTGAACCAAACTAATAAACAGTTTTACTCTAGTGGAATTTCATTTATGTTAGCTATTCTTATCCAGTGATCGTGATCCACATTATTAATAATAACTTTTTTTTCTAAATCAAAAGATAAGAATATTTTTTCTTATTCACAGTGAATCAAAATGCACTTGATCATTGTACATAATTAAAGTAAAAAAATATCAGTAGTTGCACACTTTGGATTCCATAAAGAAATAACATGCATGATAGCAAAATATGTTGCCATACTTAACAAACTACAATCTTACAAACCTTCCATATAAGAAAACAAATACCATACTGACAATACCCTGCACACACGACATCTACAACAAGCCATGCAATAAAAAAAAGACAGAACAAGCAAAAACGTAAACAAACCCAAACAAG
>NW_020870405.1:92903-96548 GCF_003789085.1 Penaeus vannamei | reverse complement strand
AATGATTTCCATCATCTTATCTCTTTTAATTCCAACGTCATCAATTTTTCCCACTTCCCTCTTTCCTCTCCTGAACCTTTCCCCCACCCTCACTCCTCCACCTCCTCCACCTCATCTACCCTTTCATCAACCACCAACAACTCTTCCTCAACCTCATCTTCCATCTCCTCAACCCCTTTCCACCATATCCACTATTCTGCCTCCACCTCCATCTCCGCCTCCTCTTCAACTACTTCTATTATCACTATTCTTTTATTTGCCCCATCATCACCTCCCTCACCTCCTCCTCCCTCTTGAACATTTTCCGCCGTCTCCGTCTCCTCCTCCACCTCCTCCTCCACCTCCTCCTCCTCGCCTTCACCAACTACTAGCAACTCTGCCTCCGCCTCATCTTTCCTCTTTTCAACCATTTTTCCACCATCTCCTCTCTCTTACCTCTTCCGCTATTTCCTCGTCCTCCTCCGCCTCTCCTTTCTCCCCTCGCTCATCCACTTCCCTCATCTCCACTCCTTTACTTCTCCATCTCCACCTCCTCTTCTTCCGCCTCTCCTTTCCCCCCTCGCTCATCCACTTCCCTCATCCCCACTTCCTTTACTTCTCCATCTCCATCTCCACCTCTCTTCTTCCGCCTCTTCTTTCCCCCCTCCTCCTCCACTTCCCTCATCTCCACTCCTTAACTTCTCCATCTCCACCTCTTCCTCCTCCGGCTCTCCTTTCTTCCCCTCCTCCTCCACTTCCCTCATCTTCACTCCTTTTACTTCTCCCATCTCCACCTCTTCTCCCCGCCTCTCGCCCTCCTCCTTTCCCGGCCTTTACTTCTCCATCTCTCTTCCTCCTCCTCTCCCCCCTCCTCCACTTCCCTCATCTCCACTCCTTTACTTCTCCATCTCCACCTCTTCCTCGTTTTCCAACCTCTCCTTTCCCCCCCATCCACTTCCCTCATTTCCCACTCTTTTACTTCTCCATCTCCACCTCTTCCTCTTCCTCCTCCTCCTCTCCCCCCCCTCCTCCTCCACTTCCTCATCTCCCACTCCTTTACTTCTCCATCTCCACCTCCTCTCCCTCCCCTCTCCTTTCGCTCTATCCCACCTCTTCCTCACTTCCTCATCTCCACTACTTTACTGCTCTAATCTCCACCTTTCCACCTCCACCACCACCTCCTCTTCCCCTCCTCCTTTTCCACTTCCCTCGTCTCCACTCCTTTACTTCTGCATCTCCACCTCCCTCCCCGGCTCTCTTCCTCTCCCCCCCCCCCTCCTCCTCCACTCCTTCATCTCCTTCTTACCTCCATCTCTCACCTCCTCTTCTTCTACCGCCTCTCCTTTCGCTCCATCTCCACCTCTTCCTCCGCCTCCTCCACCTCCTCTCCTCCCCCCCTCCTCCTCCTCCACCTCCTCTCTCCCCCCCCCTCTCCACTTCCCTTCATCTCCACTCCTTTACCTACTCCATCTCCACGTCTTCCTCCTCCGCCTCTCCTTCCCCCCATCTCCACTCCTTTACTTCTCCATCTCCACTCTTCCTCCCGCCTCCCACCTCTCCCACCCCCACCTCCTCCTCCACTTCCTCATCTCCACTCCCTTACTTCTCCATTCCACCACCTCTTCCTCCGCCTCCACCACCTCCTCCCCCTCCCCTCCTCCTCCACCTCCTTCATCTTACACCTCCTCTTCATCCTCCGCTCTCCTTTCGCTCCATCTCCACCTCTTCTCCTCCACCCTCCCCCTCCTCCTCCCCCCCTCCTCCTCACACCTCCTTCATCTCCACTCCTTTACTTCTCCACTCCACCTCCTTCCCTCATCTCCACTCCTTTACTTCTCCATCTCTACCACCTCTTCCTCCTCGCCTCTCCTTCCCCCCTCCTCATCTCCACTCCTTTACTTCTCCATCTCCACCTCCTCTTCCTCCTCCGCCTCTCCTTCGCATCCATCTCCACACCTCTCCTCCTCCGCCTCCCCCCTCCTCCTCCTCCCCCCCTCCTCCTCCTCCACCCCCCCTCCACCCCCCCTCCTCCTCCTCCCTCCCTCCCCCCACCCCTCCTCCTCCACCGCGTGTGAAACCAGACCATCTTAATGAAAAGCAAATATTGCGCCTTGTTCGAAGCCTGCAAAAAGACGCCGAACGGAACTGATCTCGAGGCTCTGTATTCGCGAATTTCCCCCATCAATTCGTATAACCTCGACGAGTTAATATACTTATCTAATATCTATTTTTCGTTTGAAGTTTTATCTGGCTTTTTTTTTTCTTTTCTTTTCTTTTTTCCTTTTCCGCTTTTTTTTTTTTTTTTTTTTATTCATTGGTTAATTTTTTCTTCTTTGTTTAGGCGAGTTAGGGTAGGAGGAGGAGGAGGAGGGGAGGAGGGGGGGGGAGGCAGGGAAGGAGAGAGGTGCTAAAAAACAGCTGATCCTAATTGTAAACAAATTAATTCTGCATTCTTCTTACTTGGCGGCTTTTGCTAGTATTTGGGGGTTATCGGACTTTATTTTCGGGGGAGGAGAAAAGATAAAGGACAGGGTGATAAAACAAGGAAGAGAGAAGAGAGAGAGAGAGAGAGAGAGAGAGCAGACAGAGGAGACAGAGAGAGAGGGAGAGGGAGAGACAGAGACAGAGAGAAAGAAGAAAGAAAGAAAAAAGTTAGAGAACAACAGCAACTCAAATCAACGCAATCAACTAAGACGAAAATAAACAACAACAAAAAATAAAAAGAAAAGAAAAAAACAACCAACCAAACAAAGATGATTATAAACAAACCAATTTTTTTTTCTAGCCCGATCATAAAGAAGAAGGAATATGCAATCTTTTTTTTTCCCGATAATGGCGAATGTTGACTTTGCAAGCGAAGGAAACGCAATCCATAAAAGACGGAGAGAGAAAAATGAGCATTACCCTACAAAGCTTGCCCCGTGAAACCAAGACTATGTTGGCTTAGGGTGAAAAGAGAAGAAAGAGGAAGGGAGGAAGGGAGAAAATGTGTGCGTGTGTGTAGTGTGTGTAGTGTGTGTGTGTGAGTGTGTGTGTTTGTGTGTGTAGTGGGTATGGTGTGTGTAGTTTGTGTGTGGTGTGTGTGTGTGTGTGTGTGTGTTTGTGTAGTGTGTGTGTGTGTGTAGTGTGTATGTGTGTGTGTGTGTTTTGTGTGTAGTGTGTATGTGTGTGTTGTGTAGTTTGTGTGTGTGTGTGTAGTTTGAGTGTATGTGTGTGTGTGTGTATGCACATATATATGTATGTATATTTGTGTATATGCACACACACACACATGCTTCTTATAAGTATTTTCCCTGTGTGTGTGTAGTTTGTGTGTAGTGTGTCTAGGCGTGTAGTGAGAATGCGTGTCGTGTGTGTGTGCGTGAAAGAGAGAGAGAGAGAGAGAGAGAGAGAGAGAGAGAGAGAGAGAGAGAGAGAGAGAGAGAGAGAGAGAGAGAGAGAGAGAGAGAGAAGAGAGAGAGAGAAGAGAGAGTTTTGTAAGTTCGTTGTTGCGTATGTTCGTGTGTGTGTATGTGCGGCAGGGAGCAGCTGATAAACTAAACATATGTTTAGGTGAACGTCTGGACATCTATGTGTTAGTGTGTCTCTGTTTGCGGGAGGATTCGCTACGTGTAACAGGAGTCCGAAAGGAAACGTATGTGTAAGCTTGTAAATCCGTGTAAGTAT
>NW_020870405.1:75403-85403 GCF_003789085.1 Penaeus vannamei | reverse complement strand
ATCATTTATCATTTATTTCATTATCATTATCATCATCATCTTCTCTCTCCTCCTCCTCCTGTTTTCTTTCTCCTTCTCTTCCCCCTCTTCTTCCACAATTCTTATTTCTCCTCTCCTGCTCCTCCCCCCCCCCACCCACCCCGCCGCCTTCTGCTCCTTTTCTTCTTCTTCCTCCTCCTCCTCTCCTCCTCCTCCTCCTCTCTATCTCTTCTCACCCTCCTATTTCTCCCCATCTTAAATACCTCCTCCTCTTCCTCCTCCTCCTCCTCCTCCTCCTCCTCCTCCTCTCCCTTCCTCTCCTCCTCCTCCTCCTCCTCCTCCTCCTTCCCCACTGCGATATTCGTGCTATTCAAAAAAAAAAAAAAATAAATAAATAAATAAATAAAAAATAAAAAAAGAAATAAAAAAAAAAATTCACAGCATCCGGATACAAGTCATCCGATCTCCTCATCTCCGGAAGATTCACGGGATTCCTCGCATCACTTTCGGACGGTCAGTATAGGGGGCGTGTGTGGGGAGGAGCGGGGGGGGGGGAAGTCGAGTAGGGGGTTAGGGGTGGGGGTGGGGTTGGGGGTGGGGGGTGTTGGAGTAGGAGGGGAGGGAGGGAGGGGGTTCGAGTAGGGAGGTTAGGGTATTGGGGGGTGGAGCAGGATGGTAAGGGGAGGGGAGGGAGGGAGGGGGTTCGAGTAGGGAGGAAGGATGTTGGGGGGTTGGAGTAGGGAGGTTAGGGGGAGGGAGGAAGGGAGGGGGTTCGAGTAGGGAGGTTAGGGGGTGGGGGGTTTGGAGTAGGGAGGGTAGGGGAGGGGGGGATTCGAAGTAGGGAGGTAGGGGGAGGGATGGGGGGAAGGGCGTTCGAGTAGGGAGGTTAGGGGGTGGGGTGTGTGGAGTAGGAAGGGTAGGGGAGTAGGGGTTGGAGCAGGAGGGTAAGGGAGGGGGTACGAGCAGGAGGGGTAGGGAGGTGGGGTGGGTGGGTAGGAGCAGGGAGGTTAGGGGGAGAGGTGGGGGTTGGAACAGGAAGGGTAGGGGGGAGCAGGTAGCGTAGGGGGGGAGGGGGAGCAGGAAGGGCAGGGGGGAGAGCAGGAAGGGTAGGTTGGGGGAGGAAGGGGAGTAGGGAGAGGAAGAGGGAAGGGGCAATAGAGAAAAGGGGGAGGGAAGGAAGAGGAGGAAAGTGGGTAATTAAGAGAAGAGGGGAAACGGGGAAAACAAAAGAGAGAGGGAGAAGGGAGAGAAGCAAAGTAAAAGGGAGTTAAAAAGGGGGGAAGGGAAGAGAGATGATAAAGCAAGAAATGAAAACAAGGGATAGAAGGGATAAGAAACAGAGGGAGAAAAGGGGTGATAAAACAGGGGATAGGAAGGAGATAAAGAGAAAGAAAGAGAAAAGACATAGGGAGGAAAGAACGACATTGCTAAATAAGGAATTAAAAAGGGAAGAGAAGGCGAAGAAAAAAGGAAGGGGATAAGGAAAGAGAAAAAATAAAGGAAAGGAAGTTTTTTGTGTGTGCTAGCGTGGGTGTTTTGCATGTGTGTGATCGTGAGCGTTCGTGTAGGCAGTGATTCGCTCGGATACACACGGACACAAGAACGCACACATCATCATCATCGTCTTCCTCTTTCTCCTCCTCCTCCTCCTCATCATCATAAATCTTTCATCCATCATCATCATCATCAATCATCGTCATCATCATCATCATTCATCATCATCAATCATCATCATCAATCATCAATCATCATCATCATCATCATCATCATCATCATCATCATCATCATCATCATCATCATCCATCACATCATCATCATCATCTTCCTCTCCTTCCCTCCTCCATCATCATATCATCATTATCATTATCATCATCATCATTATTATTATTATCATTATTATCATCATCATTATTATTATTATTATTATTATCATTATCATCATCATCGTCATCATCATCATGTGCCGTGACGTTTCGAGTCATTACAGATTCCTCATCAGGCGGTGACATGCTCTTTCTTACAGAGACACGAACGTAAACAGCGATAGGCCTATAGAAACAGCTAATTAAGTAAATAACAAAGAAAGATAAAGAAAGAGAATAACAAATAGAAGCATCAGACCGCCTCAGAGAACTACAGACGTAGCGAGTCACAGACAGCTACAGACAACCAAATAGAGGCCTTGAACTCAGTCTCCCAGACACCTGCAGCCAGTAACCGCGTTATAGACAGTCCTAGCGACCACCAGACAGCTATAGATAGACACAGACATAACCACAGATAGCCTGAAATCGTTATACGTAGCACAGACACACTCACACAGACAGAGCCCGCCTCAGACAGCCACAGACAACCAGAGAGATTTCTAGACAGCCACAGACAACCAGAGAGATTTCTAGACAGCCTCAGATAGCCACAGACAACCAGAAAGATTTCTAGACAGCCACAGACAACCAGAGAGATTTCTAGACAGCCTCAGACAGCCATACACAACCAAAGAGAGATTTTCTACAGACACCAGAGATTTCTAGACAGCCACAGAGACAGACCAGAGAGATTTCTAGACAGCCACAGACAACCAGAGAGATTTCTAGACAGCCTCAGACAGCCAACAACAACCAAAGAGAGATCTAGACAGCCACTTTCTAGACAGCCACAGACAACCAGAGAGATTTCTAGACAGCCTCAGACAGCCATACACAACCAAAGAGAGATCTAGACAGCCACAGACAACCAGAGAGATTTCTAGACAGCCACAGACAACCAGAGAGATTTCTAGACAGCCACAGACAACCAGAGAGATTTCTAGACAGCCACAGACAACCAGAGAGATTTCTAGACAGCCACAGACAACCAGAGAGATTTCTAGAGACAGCACAGACAACCAGAGAGATTTCTAGACAGCCACAACAACCAGAGAGATTTTCTAGACAGCCAGACAGACAGACACCAGAGAGATTTCTAGACAGCCACAGACAACCACAGATTCTAGACAGCTCAGACAGCCACAGACAACCAGAGTCAGATCTAGACAGCCACAGACAACCAGAGAGATTTCTAGACAGCTCAGACAGCCACACAACCAGAGTCAGATCTAGACAGCCACAGACAACCAGAGTCAGAAAGACAACAGACAACCAGACTAGACAGCAGACAGCCACAACCAGAGAGATCTAGACAGCCACAGACAACCAGAGAGATTTCTAGACAGCCTCAGACAGCCACAGACAACCAGAGTCAGATCTAGACAGCACAGACAAACCAGAGAGAGATTTCTAGACAGGCCCACAGACAACCAGAGAGATTTCTAGACAGCCTCAGACAGCCACAGACAACCAGAGAGATTTCTAGACAGCCTCAGACAGCCACAGACAACCAGAGAGATTTCTAGACAGTCTCAGACAGCCACAGACAACCAGAGAGATTTCTAGACAGCCACAGACAACCAGAGTCAGATCTAGACAGCCACAGACAACCAGAGAGATTTCTAGACAGCCTCAGACAGCCACAGACAACCAGAGTCAGATCTAGACAGCCACAGACAACCAGAGAGATTTCTAGACAGCCTCAGACAGCCACAGACAACCAGAGAGATTTCAGCCACGAGACAGATTTCTAGACAGCCTCAGACAGCCACAGACAACCAGAGAGATTTCTAGACAGCCTCAGACAGCCACAGACAACAGAGAGATTTCTAGACAGCCTCAGACATACAGCCTCACAGCCACAACAACCAGAGAGATCTAGACAGCCACAGACAACCAGAGAGATTTCTAGACAGCCTCAGACAGCCACAGACAACCAGAGAGATTTCTAGACAGCCTCAGACAGCCACAGACAACCAGAGAGACAGCCACAGAGAGAGATTTCTAGACAGCCTCAGACAGCCACAGACAACCAGAGAGATCTAGACAGCCCACAGACAACCAGAGAGATTTTAGACAGCCTCAGACAGCCCAGAGAGTCAGATCTAGACAGCCACAGACACCAGAGTCAGATCTAGACAGCCACAGACAACCAGAGAGATTTCTAGACAGCCTCAGACAGCCACAGACAACCAGAGTCAGATCTAGACAGCCACAGACAACCAGAGTCAGATCTAGACAGCCACAGACAACCAGAGAGATTTCTAGACAGCCTCAGACAGCCACAGACAACCAGAGTCAGATCTAGACAGCCACAGACAACCAGAGAGATTTCTAGACAGCCTCAGACAGCCACAGACAGGGAGACAGCCGACGAGACTCGCCGGACACTTACTGGTCTCACCCTAGCGTTGAGGAAAACATGTTTGCCCAACTTGATGAGGTCCCGGTGAGTGCCCCATCCCCCAACCCCCCCAACCCCCACCTACACTCCCCCTCTCCCACTAACCCTTTTCCCCCTGCGCTCGCCGCTCCGCCGTCCCCTTGGGTACACCCCTCTCCCCCCCCTCTATCCCCTTGTACATCGCCTCCCTCTCTGCCTCCCCCTGTGTTCTTTTATCCCCCTCCCTCCCTCCCTCCCTCCCTCCCTCCTCCCTCCCTCCCTCCCTTCCTCCTCCCTCCCTTCCTTCCTCCTCCCTCACCTCTCCTCTCACCCAAAAGTCTATCTCCCCTCCCCTCCCTCCCTTCCTCTGCCTCCCCCCCCTCCCGTCCCGTCCTCTCCCCCCCCCCCCCGTCCTCTGCGTCCCCCACCTCCCTCCAAAATCTTTTTCCCCTGTCCCTTTATTCTTCCTCCTTGATATACCCTCTTTTGGCCCTTATCTCCTCTCCTCTTTTGTCACTCTTTTCACCCGATCAGTTTATTTTCCTTCTTCCTATACCCTTTCTTTCCTCTTTCTCTTTCTTTTATTTATTTATTTCTTAATTTCTTATTTATCTTTACGTTTTTTTTTGCGTATTTTTTCCTTCTCTCTCCACCCTAATTCTATGTTTATCCCATCTCTTTCCCTTCTTTTTTTTTACTACTATTTTTGTTATTTCCTTTTTCTCTTTTCCCTCTCAAACTTTTCCTCTCCCTTTTTTCTACTTTATCTTAAGTTTTCTTCCCTTTGCTTTCCATTATTTTATCTTTTCTTTCATTTTCTTCATATTCCAATTCGTTATGTCCTTAATCCTTCTGTATATCTTCATTTCTGTCTTTTTCGGGCCCTTTTCTTGTTTTTTCGTTATCTCCCGTTTATCATCTTTATCTTTCCTCATTTCCTTTCGCCCTATCATCGCATTTTTCCCTTTATCTCCTCTTCTACTTTCTCTTTCGTCATTCCCCAATTCTCCTTCTTCTATACCCCCACTCCCAATAACCACCGACCCTCTTTGTATTTACTTCTTTCTCTCTCTCTCTATCTATCTATCTCATTCTCTCTCTCTCTGATTCTCTCTCTTTCTCTCATTCTCTCTCTCTCTCATTCTCTCTCTTTCTCTCATTCTCTCTCTCTCTCTCTCTCTCTCTCTCTCTCTCTCTCTCTCTCTCTCTCTCTCTCTCTCTCTCTCTCTCTCTCTCTCTCTCTCTCTCTCTCTCTCTCTCTCTCTCTCTCTCTCTCCCTCCTCTCCCTCTCCCTCTCCCTCTCTCTCTCTCTCTTCTTTTTTTGTTCTTTCTTCCGCTCTTTACAGCTAAAAACTTATCGGTATTATCTTTAATACCATCAGATCCTCAAGTATTAAATGTCTTAGGCGAAGGAGGAGAGAAGGAGGAGAGAAGAAGAAGAGGAAAGGAAGGAGGTGGAGGAGAGAAAAAGAGAAAGAGGGTAAGGGTGGAAGGAAGGAAAAGGGGGAGAAAGTGCATGGATGGAATGCAGAGAAAGACAGAAGGACCTGGAGAGAGAGAGAGAGAGAGAGAGAGAGAAGAGAGGGAGAGAGAGAGAGAGAGAGAGAGAGAGAGAGAGAGAGAGAGAGAGAGAGAAGAGAAGAGAGAGGAGAGAGGAGAAAGAGAGAGAGAGGGAGAGAGAGAGAGAGAGAGAGAGAGGGAAGAGAGAGAAGAGAGAGAGAGATAGATAGAGAGAGAGAGGAGAGAGAGAGAGAGAGAGAGGAGAGAGAGAGAGAGAGAGAGAGAGAGAGAGACAGAGACAGAGACAGAGACAGAGAGACAGAGACAGAGACATAGAGAGAGAGAGAGAGAGAGAGAGAGAAGGGGAGAGAGAGAGGGGGGAGGGCGGGAGAGAGAGAGAGAAGAAAGAGAGAGAGAGAGCGGGGTGGGAAGAAGAGAGAGGGGGGGGGGAAGAGAGAGGAGAGAGAGAGAGAGAGAGAGAGAGAGAGAGAGAGAGAGAGAGAGAGAGAGAGAGAGAGAGAGAGAGAGAAGAGAGAGAGAGAGAGAGAGAGAGGAGAGAGAGAGAGGAGGGGGTGCGGGATAGAGAGAGGGGGGTGGAGAGAGAGAGAGAGAGAGAAAGGGGGAAGAGGAGGGGAGGATGATTATAACATCAATGATGTTAATAAAGTTGAAGATGATCCTGATGAGGATGAGGATAATGAACAGGAGTAATAATGATGATGATTATGATAATAATGATAACAATTACAGCACTGATGATAATAATGATAATGATCACAGCACTGATGATAATAATGATAATGATTACAACACTGATGATAATAATGATAACAATAATGACAATGACAATAATGATGATGATGATAATGAAAAATAGTAATGACAAAGATGATAATACTAATAATAAAACTAAGACTAAGACTAATAATAAAAGCACTAATAAGAATAATGATAAAAAATGACAACAATAATGACAATGATAAAAAAATATAATAACAATGATGATAATGACAATATTAATATTACCATTATCAACAATGTTTATAACAATAACAACAACAATGATGATAATATTAATGATAATATTAAGGATAGTAATAATCATGATAATAATAATAAGAATAAGATAACAAAAGTAGAAACAATAATGATAACAATAATAATGATAATTATGATAATGATAACAATGATGATAATATCAATAGTACTAATAATAACAAAATTAATGATAATAATGATGATAACAACACTAATAGTAATAACAATGCTGATTATTGCTATGATAGTGATAACAAGAATAACAGCAATAATGATAACAATTAATAATTAATAATAATAAAAGTAGAAACAATGATGATAACAATAAAAATGATAATTATGATAATGATAACAATGATAATAATATCAATAGTAATAATAATAACAACATTAATGATGATAATGATAATAATAACACTAATAGTAATAACAATTCTGATTATTGTTATGGTGGTGATATTCTCCCCTCTCTCCCTCTTTTCCTATCTCCCACTCCCTCTACTCTCTTTCTTCACCTATAAAAAATAAGGAATAAATGAAGCAAAAAAAAAAAAAAAAAAAAAAAACAGGTAAGATGCAGGAATAAATGATTTCCTACTCGCTGGGCTACAGACTTAACACTTAACTACACCGGCGCGTAAAGGAAGGAGGGAAGGAAGGATGAGAGGGGAGGGAAGGAGGGAGGGAGAGGGAGAAATTGAGGGATGGAGGGAGAGGGAAGGAGAGGGAGAGTGGGGGGTGGGGGTGGGAGGGAGGGGGAGGAAGGAGGGAAGGAAGGAGGAAAGGGAAATTAGGGAGAGGAAAGAGAGGGAGGAATGGAAGTTTAGGGAAGGAGAGGAGGGAAGGAGGGAGGGAGAGGGAGAAATTGAGGGATGGAGGGAGAGGGAAGGAGAGGAGAGTGGGAGGGTGGGAGGGGTGGGGGGAGGGGGAGGGGAGGAGGGAAGGAAGGAGGGAAAGGGGGAAATTGAGGGAGAGGAAAAGAGGGGAGGAATGGAAGTGAGGGAAGGAGAAGGAGGAGGGGGAAGGAAAGAGAGGAAAGGAGGGAGGGGGGGAGAAGGACGGGAGAAAGGAACGAGGAAGGGAAGGGAAGAGGGTGGGGATGGAGGGGGAGGGAAGGAGACGGAGAGAGGGGAGGAGGGAGAAGGAATTGAAGGAGAAAGATGGGGGATTGAAATGAGGAGGGTAAGGCTGAGGACAGGAATAGGCGGAGGGAAATGATGTGGTGTAGGGGAGGTAAGCGGTGGAGGGGGGGAGGGTGTAGAAAGAGGAGGAGGGAATTAGGAAAAAAGTTCTGGCGTGGGAGGAAGAGAGAGAGAGAGAGAGGGGGGGGGGAGAGAGAAAGAGAGAGAGAGAGAGAGAGAGAGAGAGAGAGAGAGAGAGAGAGACAGGAAAGAGAGGAGAGAGAGAGAGAACCTGCTGCTTCCGCTGAACAATCTTAAGTTTTCAGGTGGCGCCATGCTCCCTCCCTCCTCCCTCGTACCCTCCCCTCCCCTACACCACCTATCCCCATCCTCCCCCCTTCCTCCTCCTTTTTACCGACCCAATCCCCCCTTAGCTCCCCCCTTCAAACCTTTTCCCACCCTCTCTCCGCCTCTCCCTCCTCACCCTCCCTCCCAATCCTCCTCTCCTACCCCCTCCCTTCTATCCCCCCCCATCCTTGCCCCCACTCTTCCTCCTCCTCACCCCTACCTTCCACCCTCCTCCCCACCCACGCTCCCCAGTCTCTCCCACTCCACTTTTCCCTACCTCCCCCTCCAAACCTCCCATCCTCCCTCCTTCCCCCCCCCCTCCCCACCCAACACCCTCTTTACCCCTCCCCCCTCTATTTTCCCATATTCTGCCCTCTCCTCCCCTCCCCCCACCCACACCTTCTCCCCCCCTCCTCCCGCCCGGTTCCCCATATCCCCCCCACCTCTCTCCCCTCCCTCCCCTACCCGGTTCCCCATATCCCCCCACCCTCCCTCTCTCTCCACCCAACTCCCCCTACCCGGTTCCCCATACCCCCCCACCCTCCTCTCTCTTCACCCTACCCCTCCTACCCAGGTTCCTCATATCCCCCCCCTCCTCTCCTCCTCCCTCCCCCCCCGGTTAATCCCCCCCCCCTCCCTCTCCCTCCACCCTCCCCCCCCCCCTACCGGTTTCCATATCCACCCCCTCCTCTTTCTCCACCCTCCCCCCCCTCCCCTCCTCTTTCTCCTCCCTTCCCCCACTACCCCCCCCCACCCCACCCCCACTTTCCCAACACCCTGCCCTCGACTACTGGGCAATTCCTTCTTTATTTTGGACACATCCTCAGGAGACCAACAGCCCAAATTGGAACTTGATGGGGAAGGGAAGTGTACCAACAGGGGGGAAGGGAGGGGGTGGAGGTGGAGGAGGGGGGGAGAGGGGGGTTAGAAGGAGGGAGAGGAGGAAGAAAGAAAAAAAAATGAGAAAGAAGAGGGGAGGAGGGAGAGAGAAGGGAAAAAACAATGAGAAGAGGAGGAGGAGGGAGGAGAGAGGGAGGAGAAAACAATGAGGAAGAGGAGGAGGAGGGAAGGGAAGAGGGAAAAAAACAATGAGGAAGAGAAGGAGGGGAAGGAGGGAGAGGAGGAGGAAGAGAAAAAAAATGAGGAAGAAGAGGAGGAGGGAAGGGAGAGAGGGAGGAGAAGGAAGAGGAGAAAGACAATGAGGAAGAGGAGGAGGGAAGGGAGAGAGGGAGGGAGAAAGACAATGAGGAAGAGGAGGAGGGGAAGGAGGGAGAAGGGTTAGAGGGAGGGAGAAGGAAGAGGGAGAGGAGGAGGAAGAAAAAAAAGAGGAAGAAGAGGAGGAGGGAAGGGAGAGAGAGGGAGAATCAATAATGAGGAAGAAGAGGAGGGGGAAAGAAGAAGGGTTAGAGGGATGGAAAAGGAAGAGGGAGATGGGAGAGGAGTGAGAGGGAGGAGAAAGAAGGGAAGAGGAGGAGGAAAGGAAAAACTGAGGAGGAAGGGAAAAAAGTGAGGGGGAAGAAGAAAAAAGTGAAGAGGAATAGGAGGAGGAAGAGGAAAAATGAGGAGGAAGAGGAGGGAAGACAAGAAGGGAGGGAGGGAAGAAAGACATAAGGGAAGGAGAGGAAGAAAAGGATAAAAAATAAGACAGACGATAAAGGGAATAAAAAGGGAGAGGAGGATGACGACGAAAATGAATGGGAGGAGGACAAAAATAATAATAATAATAATAATAAGGAGAAAGAGGGAGAAGAGGAGAAAGAAAGAAG
>NW_020870405.1:70403-72903 GCF_003789085.1 Penaeus vannamei | reverse complement strand
CTATTTATGTAGCTGTCACAACAATGTAAATATTCGTAATACCAATATGGATAAAGACATTAAAAAATGATTCAAAAAATAATAATGATAATTGTAATGAAAATAATAACAGCAATGAAAATATACGTAATTCCAATATTGATAACGACATAATGATAAGAATACTCATAATAATAAAGAGAATAACAGTTAAAGAAATAAAAAGGATAGAAAAAAAAATAATAGAAAAAAATACTATAACAAAATCAAAGATAATTCTATCAGTAATATCAATCACAAATCGGCACTAATCAACATTGAAAACATTATGCAAAAGAGCATAGAATCCCAAAGCAATAAGGGTGAGAGTTGAATACATCTTGTCCATTGCCTTTGCTGTTATAACCAGTGACATTAAAGTGGCTTTGATGATAACAGTAATGATAACGATGATAATGATCACAATGACAATCAAATTTGTAATAACAAAACATGATGATAATGTTGTAATGATTGGTAAAGATAATGTAAAATGATAATGATTTAATGATAATGATAATAATGATCATGATAATAATGATAATAATCATAATGATAAAACAGTGATAATAATGATGATGTTAATGATAATGATAATAATGATAATGATAATGAGGATGCTAATGATAATGATAATAAGGATGTTAATGATAATGCTAATAATGATAATGAGAAAGATGATGCTAATGATAATAACAATGCTAACAATGATAATCAAAGAGGATGATAATGATAAGGATACTAGTAGTAATAATGATAATGATAGTAATAGTAATATTGATGATGAAAACAATAATGATGATGATAACAATAATGATGATGATAACAATAATGATGATAACAATAATGATGATGATAACAATAATGATGATGATAACAATAATGATGATTAATGATGATAAATGATGATAATAATGATTATAGCAACTAACATAACAATGGTAGTGATAGTAATAGTGATGATCATCATAACAGCAATGATGATAATATTGACAATTATGATAACAGTAACGATATTGGCGTTAAAAGTAATAATGCTGATAACAATAGAAAATGATAAATGCAATAACAATTATCATTATAATAGCAATAATTAAGACTGTGTTCATGATAGTAACTCTCTCTTATGCCTTATACTCCTCCCCCCCCTCTCCCTCCCTACAACACCCCGCCTTCCCCCTCCATCACCTCTCCTCTCTTCCTCCTCCATTTCCCTCCTCCATCACCACCATTTTCCTCCTCCTCCTCCTCCTCCACCTCCACATCACCTCTTCTCATCCTCCACATCATTACCTCCTCCACCACCACCTCTTCTTCTCCTCTACACCACCCTCTCCCTCCTCTCCTCCTCCTCCTCCTCCACCACACCACCACCTCCTTCTTCCCCACCACCACCACCTCCTCCCCTCCTCCACCATCACCTCCTTCCTCCTCCACCGCCACCACCTCCTCCCTCTTTCCTCCCATCTCCACCAGCACCAAAACCACATCCTCCTCCCTCCACCACCACCACCTCCTCCTTCTCCACCACCCACCACCACCTCCTCATCCACCTCCATCACCACCCACCTCCACCACCACCTTCTCCTCCCTCCACCCTAGCTTACTCCATCACCTCCTCCTCCACCACCACCTCCCTTTTCTCCCCTTTCTCCTCTTATTATATTTTTCATTCCTCCTCCTCCTCCTCCATCACATTCTCTCTCCTCCTCCACCACCACCTCCTCCACCACACCTCCTCCACCACCACCCATCACCATCTCCTCCTCCCTCCACCACCTCCATCACCCTCCTCCCTCCGCCACCACCACCTCCACCACCCCTCCCTCCACCACCTCCTCCCTCCCCACCAAACTCCTCCCTCTCCTCCTACGTCCTCCGCCTCCACCACCTCCACCTCCCCTTCCTCCACCACCACCTCCTTCCTCCTCCATCACCTCCCTTTTCTCACCACCTCCACACCCTCCTCCTCCACCACCTCCTTTTCTCCCCCTTCCTCCTCCTAACAATATGAATTAATACTCCATCCCAGTGTCCTCCGCCGCCCATCAGGAAATGGGCGTCGGAAAGGTAATTCCTTAACAACTCCTAGATTACGGGGTGAGAGAGAGGAGGAGGGGGGAGTGGAGGAGGTGGTGGTGGTGGTGGTGGGGGAAGAGGAGATGAGGAGGAAGGGGGTGGAGGAGGAGGAAGGCGGTGATGGAGGAAGAGGAGGAGGGAGGACGGGTGGTGGTGGAGGAGGAGGGAGGTGGGTAAGGAGGAGGAGGAAGGAGGTGTGGTGGTGGAGGAGGAGGAGGGTGAGAGAGAGGAGAGAGGGAGAAGGAGAGAGAGGATAGAGAGAGAAGGAGGGAGAGGAGAGAGGGAGAAGGAGGGCTAGAAAGAGAGAGGGAGAAGGAGGGATAGAAAGAGAGAGGAAGAGAGGAAGAGATAGGAGGAGTAAGACGTAGGGAGGAGGAGGAGGAAGGGTGAGAAAATGGAATGG
>NW_020870405.1:60403-62903 GCF_003789085.1 Penaeus vannamei | reverse complement strand
TGGATTGCGTCGTATCGTTAGATTGGGCACGTCTCCCCGTGCCTGCCCCCACTCCGGGCCGTTTGAGTAGCACTCGCAGTTCGCGTTCGTTACGTGCTCTGGACCAGCGTCCCCCCCACCTTTTCCGCTCTCCCATCCCCTCCTTCCCCTCTCCTTTTGCCCCGTTCCCTGTCCTCTGTCTTATTAACGCCATTGCTTCTTAAGGTGGGGGCTTCACGCATTCTTGGACCATTGTTGTTTTTGCCGTTTCTTTGCCTCTGTCTGCTGGCGAGCCGTGTCCCCGCCGACGTCGCCTCACGGTGTGCTCGGCTGGTCGTCTATTATCGACGAATTATAGCTTCTTTTTTTGTGTCTCTGGTCTTTTAAAATGTCGGTGTGTAGCATTCGTGAATTCGCTGGTGATATTCGTCCGTTGTGTGGGTTTTTGGGGGGTTGGTCAATGGAGTGGTTTGGGTGTTGTGTATGGTAATTTTCCTTTTTGTGTGTGTGTGTGATGTGTGTGTGTTTTTGTTCTGTTTTTCTTCTTGCGCCTTTTATCATCTGGTTATTTCATATTAGTTTATCATTTTTTGTTGTTGTCTTGTCTGATTGGTATGTGTTTTTTTTTTTTTTTTTTTTTTTTTTTTTTTTTTTTTTTTTGCTTCTTCGCTTTTTATCATTGTAATTCATGTATTGTTATCATTTTTTGTGTTGTTGTTGTTGTTGCTAGTTGGTATGATTCAAATAATTTTCTTATATTATTATCATTATCATTATGATTACCGATGAGCAGCAGCATTATCGATTTCTATTATCATCAAAATGAATTATCCATTTTTGAGTTACCTCGTTGTTATCACCGACTATTATTGTTATCATTATTAATTGATCTTGTATTAATCACACTGTTAATTGTTGTTAATCGATGTATTCTCTACATCTTTATTATCACTATTATTGTTATTATCCGGTATATTACTTAATCCTTTATATCTGGCTTTTATTTTTTTAGTATCTATTATTAATTGTTTATAATTGTTATCTCGACTATCATTTTTCATTAATCGGAATGTAATCTATATTATAAGATATAATTTATTCTTTTGTTATCCATTATCATTTCATCAATCAATGCTATCACACCGCTACCATATACTAAAATGAAATATTATTATTATCATAATGATTGTTATATTGTGTATATTAGCACCTATTACTGATATCGGCAAATATGCATGCAGTTCACCATCATATTACGGATGTCCTCCCCCCGTCTTTCTCTTCTTGTAGCGGAAACAATTCTTACAGAATGTTGCATACNAATTGGGGTTAATTATATTTTTGTTATTCTTATTCCCATTAGATCACATTATCACCACATTGCTAATTGATAATCATTATTATCATAAGATTGTTATATTATTTAGCATAAACTATTACTATCAATATCATCAGTATCATTACATGTTCTTTCCTGGGTTTAGACGGAAAAAAACAATTTACAGAATTGTTGCATACTATCGCCCTCTTGTTTTATGCAAAGGTTATTTGTCTCGTGATCTTTATTTCTTTCTTTCTTTAATCTCTCTCTCTTGCTATACTCACTCTCTTCTCCGTCCTTCCCCTTCTCTTCTCATCTCTCTCTACTTCTTTTTCTCCCTCTCCTCTCTCCCTCCTCCCTCTCTACCTTCCTCTCTTCCTCCTCTCTCTCTCTCTCTCTCTCTCTCTCTCTCTCTCTCTCCTCTGCCCTTCCTCTCTCTCTCTTCCTCTCTCTCTCCTCTCTCTCCTCTCTCTCTCTCTCTCTTGCTCTCTTCTCTCTCATCTCCCTCTTCTCTCCTCTCTCTCTCTCTCTCTCGCTCTCTCTCCTCCGTCAACTCTTCTCTCTCTGTCTTCTCTCTTACACTCCTCTCTCTCTCTCTCTCTCTCTCTCTCTCTCTCTCCTCTGCTCTTTCTCTCCTCGTCTCTCCTCCTCCTCCTTTCTTCTCTCTCCTCTTCCTCTTCTTCCTTACTTCTTCCTTTTTAATCTCTGATCTCCACCCCTCTCTTCTCCTCCTACTATTCTCTTCTCTCTTTCTCTCTCATCTCTTCCTCTCCCATTGCCACCACCCCCCTCCCCTCCCCCCTCCCTCCCTCCTCCCTCCTTCCCTCCCTCCCTCCCTCCCTCCCTCCCTCCCTGCCTCCCCTCCCTCTTCCCTCCCTCCCTTGTCCCTCCCTCCCTCCCTTCCCTCCCCCCTCTCTCTCGCTCTCTCACTCTCTCTCCCCCATCGTTCAAAGCAGCAATGTGGTCACCAGCGTAGATTCAGTGGAACAGTTGTTAAAGTTCTTTGTTCCATCAAGCACAAGTAGTCCACGTATTATTCAGTTAGTGTTTTAGTTTCCATGCAGGGGTTGGTGAAAAAAAAGCTACTCATAAAAGTAGTAACATGAGTCATGATGATGTATCTGAGTGTAATCAAATCTTTGATTATGATTAATGATCAGGAAATTAATAATTGAATGATTTGAATCAGAATGATAATAA
>NW_020870405.1:32903-35403 GCF_003789085.1 Penaeus vannamei | reverse complement strand
TTTGTTTTTCTTTCTTTCATCTTTCTTCTTCACTTCGGCCTTCCTTCCTTCTCTTTCTCTCTTCATTGTTTGTATATTATATATTATGATCATAGTTCCGGGTCCGGCCGTTTGTTTTTTTGATGCTTTTTTAACTTTTTATCTCTATTTTTTTATTTTCTATATTTTTCTCTTTCCTTTTTTTTTTAACTCTTTATATTTGGTGGATTATTGTATTTTTATCTTTCCTTTTTTTTCTTTTCTTTTTTTGTATTTCATGTTTCTTTTTAAGTGTTTATTTCCTATAAATAATATATTAAACGCTCAAACCATGACCTCAGTCTTACGTATTTATTTATCACTGGTTTTTAAATTCTTTTCCTGACACTCATTATCTTCTTATTATCCTTTCTTTTTCTCTCTTTTCTATGTTCTTCGTCTTCGTCTTTCTCGTCTTTTTCTCACCTTCTTTTTCTTCTTTTTTATTTCTTGGCCTTATTTCCTATGTTTTTTTTTCTAACTCGTTTTTCTATTTTTTTTAATTTTTTTTTTTTGTTTTTTTTTTTCTTTTTTTTTTTTTATTTTTGTTTTTTTTTTTTTTTTTTTTTTTTTTTTTTTTTTTTTTTTTTTTTTTTTTTTCTTTATTTTTTTTTTTTTTTTTTTTTTTTTTTGTTTTTTTTTTTTTTTTTCTTTTTCTGTCCCTACTTTAAGTGTTATTCCTTCAAACCATCTCTTCTTCCCTGCTTTTACCTTTCATTCTACCCTCCCCTCTCTCTCTCCACCTAATATCTTCCTCTCAAGAGGACCTTTCCAGTTCTCTCTGCTTCTCTCCCTCAATAACTTCTTCCATTTCTCCCTGTCCTGTCTACCTATCCTTCCCTTCCACTCTGGTTGCTCTCCTCTCCACTTCTCTAGTCTATCTATCTCTCTGTCTATCTATTTTCTATTTTTCTTTCCTCACACCTTTTCTCATTCTTATTTCTCACGCCCTCTCTCCCTCATCTCCTCAAATCTACCTTCCCATCATCACATCCTCACCCAATGACGCTTTCCTATCTACCCTCCATTTCCATCCGCAGTACCCCCAGCCTTAATTTTGAGAATCGAGGGAACTAAGACCCACTCCTAGTTCCCTATCATTTTCCTTTCCATCCGTCCACTCCTTTCTCCATTTGCCACTATCCTTTGCCACCATCATTTTTTGCCCTTGCCTCATTTCATCCTCTCATCACGATCCACTCCTCACCTTCCCTAGCTTCCACTTCTCCATCACCATCCACATTCTTCACCATCCATTTTCTTTGATCTTCTTCACCACCATCGGTTCTCCCTCCACTCTACCTCCACATTCCCCTCCTTCTCCCCTCCCACTGTCCGCCTCCACTCCCCTCCCGATTCGTCCAATGATATTCACCTCCACTCTCCGTCCACTACTCCTCGATTCCCTCTCAATCACCAACTTTTACTTCCTATTCCACTTTTCTTCTCCACTTTCATCCACCGTCCACGCATCCACACTCTCTCCACTATCCCACTCTCCACTCCCGCCATCCACATCCACTCACAACAAACCAATCCTACCTTTCCATCTCTACCTCCATTCCACTGCCGGCCTCCACAACGACTGCCATTCATTCACTGTCCACCCACTCTAGCCTTCCATTTCCTACTGTCACCTTCCACTCCCAGCATCCACCATCCCACCATCCACCTCCACTTCCCACCATCCGACTATCCACCTCCTCTCCGTCCTCTCCCTCCATCCACTTCCATCCACCATCCACTCCCTCCATCCACGATCCACCTCCACTATCCACCTCCACCCTCTCCCTCCATCCACTACTCGCCGTTCCACTCCCTCCATCCATCCACCATCCACTCCACACCACTCCTACCTTCCATCTCCTACCTCCACTCCCAGCATCCACCATCCCCTCCTCCCCTCCATCCACCTCTCTCCATACTATCCACTCCTCCCTCCACTCCTATCATCCCATCCACTCCATCACTCCCACTCCTCTCCACTATCACCATCCACTCCCTCCTCATCCCATCTATCCACCATCTATCCACCACCTCCTTCTCCACTCCTACCACTCCCAGCAGCATTTCACTCCTCCACTCCCGCCCACCATCCACCATCCACTCCTCCACTCTACTCTCGGCATCCAGCATCCACCTCCACTATCCACCTCCTCTCCCTCCATCCACCATCCCCATCCACCTCCCTCCACCTCCACTCCCCGCCATCCAGCATCCACTCCCTCCATCCACTCCACTCCCACCATCCACCTCCTCTCCCTCCATCCACCTCCTCTCCACTCTCCACTCCTCCCTCCACCATCCACTATCCACCTCCACTCCCAGCATCCACCTCTCTCCCGAGACCCTAATAAACCAATCACGAGAACCGGAGGCCTTAGTGCTTAATGCTAAGTGTGTTTGTAATGAACTCGAGGGAGTAATCTCTCTCTTCTCTCTCTCTCCTCTCTTCCTCGTCCTCTCTCTCTCTCTCTCTCTC
>NW_020870405.1:30000-31992 GCF_003789085.1 Penaeus vannamei | reverse complement strand
GTGTGTGTGTGTGTGAGTGCGTGTGTGTATTGTTGTGAGTATTATACATATATGTGATGCTATATATATATATATATATACTATAATATATAAAGCATATATATATACTAATTATATATATATATATGAATATATGTATTATATACTATATATATATATATATATATATATATATATATATACATATATATACACAATGTTGTGTACCTTGTGTCTGTGTATGTGTGTGAGATTGTGTGTGTATGTAATTTATGTATGTAAGTATTGTATATAATTATACTTATGTTTGCTTAATATAAGTATACACATGTCTATAAATATGTATGTGAGTGCTTCTCTCTCTCTCTCTCTCTCTCTCTCTCTCCTCTCTCTCTTCTCTCTCTCTCCTCTCTCTCTCTCTCTCTCTCTCTCTTCTCTCTCTTATCTTTCTATTCTATCTCTCTAATCTCTCGTTCTCTCTCTCCCTCCCTTCTCTCTCTCTCTTCTCTCCTCTCTCTTCTCTCTCTCTCTTCTCTCTTCTCTCTCTTCTCTATCTCTTCTCTCTCTCTCCTTCCCTCTCTTCTCTCTCTCTCTCTCTCTCTCTATTCGGTCTCTCTCTCTCTCTCTCTCTCTCTCCTCTCTCTCTCTCTCTCTCTCTCTCTCTCTCTCTCTCTCTCTCTCTCTCTCTCTCTCCTCCTTCTCTCTCTCCTCTCTCCTTCTTCCTCTCTCCTTTCTTCTCGTGTCCCAAAAACTGCAAAGAGACGAGGAATGTTCCTCTAAATTCTTACATTAATTTTTATTTGACAGTGTTTAGTGCTGTCTCGCCGCCGGGAATCCATATTGAAGAGAATTCGATTTCTTAAGCCGAGAGGAGGGGGAGGGGGGAGAGGGGGGAGGGAGGAAAGTTGTGAGGTTGGGGAGGGCGGTGAGGGGGTGAGGGGAAAGGGAAATGTAATGTATGTGTGTGTTGTTTATACATTATAATACATTACCACACCACACACACACACCACACACACAAAATAACACACACACACACACACACACACACACACACCACACACACACACACACACACACACCACAATATAATATTATATGATTATATATATATATATATATATATATATATATATATATTATATATATATATATATATATATATATAGGAGTGTGTGGAGGTGGGGAAGGAGTGAAGGGGGTGACGGGAAGGGGAAATGTATGGTAGATGTGTGTGTGTGTTATACATATATACATACACACACACACACACCACACACACAAACAACACACACACAACACACACACACACACACACACACACACCACACACAGCACACATATATATATCTATAATATATATATAATTATATCATATTATACTATATGTATATATATAGTATATATTATATATATATATATATTATATATATTATATAATATTCCACCGTGTTAGTTATCGCTATCAGTTATTGTTTTTTTTTTAGTAATTAAACTTCGTAATATTGTTATAGTATTAACATTTATAAATCACCATCATTATTTATTATAATCATTTTTATGATTATCGTTTTTATTGTCATTAATTAATTAAATAGTTTTCCATTTTATCAACCATTATTACTGCTTACCTGCTTTACTACTTGTACATTATTATCATTTCATCATCATTTTTTATATTACTCTCATCTCATTGTTATTATATTTCATCGTCATATTTTTTACTAGGAATAATCATTATTCATTATCGTATTTATTTATTTTATCATCATCATTACGATTATCCTCAATTGGTTTTTTATTAAACTTATTTCATAATATCGTCTTTTGAATTGGTTTATCATTAACAGTGCTATCATTTTACCGTAATCATCATTTCATGATTGCTGCCTAGAATTAATTATCCATTTTTTTATTTTTCCTTCTCTTTTTTCCTTACTTATATTTATCGCCATCTGTTACTATTAGCATTATTGTAACTTAATAGGATAGGAAAAGAAGACCGGAGAAATA
>NW_020870404.1:77500-84088 GCF_003789085.1 Penaeus vannamei | reverse complement strand
GTGTATATATATATGTATATGTATATTTGTATATATATACATATATACATACATACATACATACTATATATATATATAATATGATATATATATATAATATATATATATATATAATATATATATATATATATTATATATATATATATATATATATATATATATATATATTATATATATCATATGAAAATGGCAAATACACATCCCAGCTTTATTCTATAGGCAAATAATTCTACGGCAGAGCCATTAAAGGGGATGAAGCTGATATGAGTTCCTATAAACTTCGCTGCATGGATGTTGCGAAACCTATTGGCGTAGGATAGGTCAGTCTAACTTTTTGTGCACAAATTTCAAAGCAACAGTTGGAGCTTAAAGATGCTAAGTCTATGGAATATGCACAGTTGCCAACATTTCCCATCGGTACACCAAGAGTCTTGAGGTGACAATTTTTATCTGGCTACGCTTGTGTGATATTTAGTATTCCGCGAGGGAGAGACGTAGGCATGTACTAATGGCTGTGATTGGTTAAAATAATTTTACAATTATCTACAACAGGAAGGATATCTGACCAAGGAAATCATGTCAGAATGTCATAACCATTCATATTGTAAAATTCTATAACAAAGACTGACTTTTATTTGCAACAGATGTCCCTGAAAAATCATCAGTATTTCATAGATTTGACGATGCACCTAAGCAATGCTTGCCACCTACATTGTAATGAATGAAACAGTAAAAGTGTTTTTATTTTCAGTAAGCAAAACTATTCATGATGTGTTCATATCTCTAATATCTAATGATTATAAAAGTCAATTAAATAACTTGCGAAAGGCACATACTGATTTTTATTTTGTGTGAGAGAGAGAAGTGTGTGTGAGAGAGAGAGAGTGTGTGTGTGTGTGTGTGTGAGAGAGAGAGAGAGAGTGTGTGTGTGTGTGAGAGAGAGTGTGTGTGTGTATGAGAGAGAGAGAGTGTGTGTGTGAGAGAGAGAGAGAGAGAGAGAGAGTGTGTGTAGAGAGAGAGAGAGAGAGAGAGAGAGAGAGAGAGAGAGAGAGAGAGAGAGAGAGAGAGAGAGAGAGAGAGAGAGAGAGAGAGAGAGAGAGTGTGTGTGTGTGATAGAGAGAAGAGAGAGAGAGAGCATGTGTGTGTATATATATATAATAGATACATGAGAATGACATTTTATCTTTTAAGGTGTCACCGTTTTGGAACATGAATATCAACTTGGGATATGTTTAATAAACAGTCCTAATTAACACTGTCTCTGACGACCTGTCAGACATTTCTGACCTAATGAACTCTGTAACTCTCGAGTGTGTATAAACAACCCATTAAGCAATTGGGTCATTTGCCATTCATAAATTCCATAAGGTAAAAATGAATCAGGAGAGAAAACCTAACGAATTACATTCACAGATAATATAAAGTGTGGTTCGTATTTCACCTAAAATAATGTGTTTTACATTAGTGAATTTAACAAAAACTCTTACGTATATTTTTACATGCGCATTTTTGTTTAAAAATGATTAGAGACTGGATGTTGTCACCGATGTTTGGCTATCGTGATTGTGGGAATTATTTCAGATATTCCAGTTGTTCCTTATTAAGAAAAACGCTACATATTTCAAGCAAAAATATTGATATATGGCAAAATTTTGCAATATTTCCAAACTTTTGAGGATAAGTTTAATGGCTGATATTAGTTGCAAGTGAATATATTTCGGAAATATCTGGCGCCAATCACAGACTTCCATATAAACAAGAGCATTCCATTCACAGAATACTGGATACTACGCATATATTGCCGTAAATAAAAGTCAGTCCACGCACCATTTGAAAATATCTGCAACTGTACATACAGGTGTAAACAATTTAAGATAAATATAAAGAAATTGCAAAAGAAATTAACCTGCCTGGAGTACTTCAAAGAACAATTAAATGTAGGAATGCCTAAGCCCCGGAGGAGGCCGAAGCTGCCTGGGCCAATCACGGTGAAGGAGAAGACAACAGTTCTTAAAGGGTCGAGTAGACTGAGCAGCTAGACCATTAGGAAGAACAGCACAGCCGTTTTAGAACGAGGTTGGAATGCAGTGACTAACAAACACTCAAAATTAGAGTTAAGAAAGAGAGAATTCTGGAAAAGTGAGCAGAAATTAGCATGGTTCCAATCGCCATAGAGAAGTGAAACCCAGTGAAGTGCAAAAAACAACAGTGATATAAAACTTCCCGAAAAAGCACGTGTCAGTTTTAAAGAAAGACAATTTCAGAAGACATAACAGAACGAGGAAAGGCTTATGTGTGACCTTTCTGGGCCTATGGCCTATTGAGAAATGGTGCCCTGTTGCTTGAGGAAGAAAGAGGTTCCAAAAAAAGTGAGCGTATATTGTGCAAGCAATATACAGAGTTGCAATTGGAAAGGCGAACGCACAGCAGGGTGATGACATGGTAAACGAGAGTTGTAGTTTAACGCAAATAAACACTAGGTCTGCACAGATTCAGATTTAGAACTACAAGAAGAATGTACTCAAAGGCCAGAGTAGACTATTAATGGGTAGACTAAAAGAAAAATAGTCATGGAGAAACGAGGATATTTTCCTATTTGTGTTTAGGAGACAAATGGAAGATAAAAGGAGCAAGCTGGCCATTTCAAACACACGCGAATAAATGTGGGAGAGAAAGAAGAAATATGGAAGATGAAAGAGAGACTGTAGGAGTCAGTAAAACATAGAGTGAAAGCTAAAGGGAACGAATGGGGAGAAATAAACTAATTCATCCATTGCAGGAAAATCTCTAGAAGGTTGAAGGGCAAAATGCACAAGCCTGTGACAAGGCCTGTGTTACTTTAAGTTGGATTTTGGGCGGTTGGAAAAAGGGAAGGAAACCCGATAAGAACAGATAGGAGGATACTGAGATGGATGCGGCGGATAAATAAAATCCATAGAAGATATTTAATGGTGGATGATATGGAAAGATGTGGAAGATAAGTCATGAGGAGAGACTATGGGGCGAAAACAAGGATAATGGATGTGGAAGGAATCTGGGGAAGAAACAGACCAAAAGGGAAAAGAGAAATACTTCAGAAAAGGTGCGGAGAAATGTAGAGGGAAGGAAGTGGTTGCAGGAAAACTGAACATATATGTGTGAATGTGCATATATATACAGCGCACTTACACACTCATGACTGTGTGTATGTGTGTGTATACACACACACACACACACACACACACACACACACACACACACACACATATATATATATATATATATATATATATATATATATATATATATATATATATATATATATATATAATATATATATATGCATGAAGAGGAGAGAGAGAGAAGAGGGAAGAGAGAGAGAAAAGACTGACTGAGCCAGAGACAAAGAAAGAGAGACGTACTTATATTTTACATGTACATAAAAGAAAAAGAGAAAAGCTAAGACACAATTTCCTCTCCCACCGAACCTGGTATTGTTATGCATTGCAATCCTCATCATAACAGAACACGGAACGACACATCAAAGCCAGAGCCACTGCTTTAGCCTAATGCAAATACGCTATCAAAATTCACATATTTCTCGTTAGTGTTTAGAGCAAACTTCTAGCTGCTAATTTCACGAAGTAAGGAAAACGAGAGAGGCGTTCAGCTTTTAGGGATATGAAGAGCTTCTGAATTTATATGTTTATTCATGATGACAGTACGAAAGAGGGAATACTTTATTACATATGTTTTGCAAGTATTTCGTATGTAGATGAATGGGTAATGCGAAATATTAATGTTGCAATAATAAGTGGAAGAGGGATAGAGGAGAGGGAGATGGGAGAGAGAGAGAGAGAGAGAGAGAGAGAGAGAGAGAGAGAGAGAGAGAGAGAGAGGAGAGAGAGAGAGAGAGAGAGAGAGAGAGAGAGAGAGGAGGAAGAGAGAGAGAGAGAAAGAGGAGAAGAGAAGAGAAACAGACAAACAGACAGACAGAAAGAGAAATACAAAAATGGAGAGACAGACAAAGAACAGGAAAAATGAACAGACAGACAGACACAGACCGAGAAAAAAGATAAAGAAATAAAAGAGAGAAATAAAAAATAAAGAAAGGAAATAAAAAGCACTCCAGACAAACCTTAAATCAACCAGAGAGAGAATAAACGACAATCTTCACTCTGTATCTCCAAACCTTCCTCGTCATTATTATAAACTTCCTACAATTTACAGTACGGCGGCGAAAAGTTTTAGTTCATAATGTACATCAAACACGGTGCAACAGGAACAACGAAGGGAAGGGCAAGAAAACACACGAATATGCCGAAGGCCTTTTCGCTATTGCTTCGTCAGGGCATACACTACAAGAGGATAAGGATAAGAATAAGAGGTACATAGAGGAGTATATATACAAATACTGGGTGGTCAGGTCACGTCGGTAATCAGGTGAGCGACGACCTTGGCTAGTTCAAACACGGTGGAAAGTTCCCCTGAATAGTACGAGTAAGCATACTTTCCCTGTTAGTAAAGGAAAGTACAATGGCTTTTAACGGAAGGAGAGTAGGAAGAAAGGCAGAGGGTGTTGACCCATAGATAGATAGGCATGAGATTGATCAGTAGAAAGATAGATAGATAGGTAGACTGAGAGAGAGAGAAAAGAGGGAGGGGGTGGGGAGAGAGAGAGAGAGATGTGTGTGTGTGTGTGTGCAATGGATACATGAGAAATGACATTTAAGGTGCCATTTTTAAGAGAGAGAGAGAGAGAGATGTGAGAGAGAGAGTAAATAGAAGAGAGAGAGGTGGGAGGATACAGAGAGAGAGGAGGGAGAGAGAGAGTGAGAGAGAGAGAGAGATGGGGAGATAGAGAGAGAGAGAGAGAGATGAGGGAGATAGAGAGAGAGGAGAGAAGACAGACAGACAGACAGAGAGATGGGGGAGACAGAGAGAGAGGAGGGGAGACAGACAGAGAGAGAGAGAGAGAGAGAGACAGACAGACAGAGAGAGAGAAAGAGATGGCGGAATAGAGAGAGAGAGGAAGACAGGAGACAGACAGAGAAAGAGGAGTGTCGTGTTTGCAAGTGATCATGTGTGTACGTGTGTGAATTTGTACTGTCCCCCGTGAGCTTTCTTCGCGCAAGCGTGACATAGTCCGAATGTACGTGTGCATATGAGCAAAAATTCAAACATGCATTTTCTTTTTATTCACGTCCATGTTTCTTTGTCTGTTTGTCTCTATATCTTTGTGTGTGTCTATGTCTCTTCTCTTCCTTGGTGTATGTATATATAAAAATCAATCATTTATTATGTGTTTATATCTTTATCTGTGTGCTTTTACCTTCATCTATGTAGCATGGCCAAGAATCAATCATTTATTATGTGTTTATATATAAGATTTTTAATAACTCTTTCTAAATAATAGGGAGGAAGACCACGAATATTCTAAGCCTTGCTCATCACTCATGGGTCAAGATGAGGACTAAGATAACTCTGTCTCTTACTCATTAATCATGGGTAATGATTCCTTTAACCCTTGCTAAATTCTCATGGATAAGGAGGACTCTTAAAATTCCTTTAATCCTTAATTAATCCTTGATATTTTGGTGAGAAGGAGGACTCAGGATTTTATCAGTCCTTACTCATTAAGCAAAGGCAAGACGGAGACCTAAATAAATCTACCTTAAATCTTGTAAATCTTACGAAATAATCCCAGGGTCGAAAGAAACTTCAAAAACTTTCAAACCTTACTAAATAATCGTATGAAAAGGACTTGAAATTCCTTCAATATAATGATTACAGGTAAGTAAGTAACGGGGGGGGGAGAATTTTTCATTTGGGGGAGCCTAAAATTTTTCAAAAATTCTTTTATTTATCAAGAATAGACTTAAATTCCCTAAAATCCATCCCTTAAAGAATTCCCAAAGAGACCAATTCTTAATTAGATCCTATCATTACTAACTCAATCATCATAGGTAAGAATGGAGGTCTAAGATTTCATTATTCCTTATGTATTCATAGGTAAGAAGGATACTTAAGATTCTATCCTACCTTACTCAATAATCATAGTTAGGTAGGAAAGTCTCAGATGACCTTAATCCTAACTCAATATAGGTTAGATAAGTAGACTGAGAGAGAGAGAAAGAGGGGAGGGGGGGAGAGAGAGAGAGGGGAATGCATAGAGAGAGAGGGAGACAGAGAGGGAGAGAGAAGGAGGAGAGGTGAGTGAGATACTGAGGGAAGAGAGAGTAGAGAGAGAGAGAGAGAGGAGGAGAGACACAGACCAGACAGAGAGAGATGGGGAGACAGAGAGAGACGGAGGAGGAGAGGGATAGAGAGAGAGAGAGGAGACAGACAGAGAGAGAGAGAGAGAGAGAGAGAGAGAGAAGAGAGAGAGAGAGAGAGAGAGAGAGAGAGAGAGAGAGAGAGAGGAGAAGAGGAGGGAGACAGCAGACAGAGAGAGAAGAGAGAGATTAAACATTTTTAACAGTGCTTAAATTTTTTTACCTGACCCAGTAATTGTAGTTAAGAAGTGATGTCTCTGGTTTCCTTAATCCTTACTTAATGTTATTAGATAAATAGAGATCCTTATTATCATTATCAATATTTATATATCTA
>NW_020870404.1:65000-72500 GCF_003789085.1 Penaeus vannamei | reverse complement strand
CATTGCTATTACCATTACCATTATTGCTTTTATTATTATTCTGACAATTCTTTTATTATTATCATTATTATTTTCATTATCACTATTATTGTTATATTTAGTATCATTATTGCTGTAATCAGTATTGTTATTATTATCATTATCTTTATCATTACTATTATTTTCATTATCATCATTATCATCATCACTAGTATTATAATTATCATTACCATTTTCGTCATCATTATCCTAATAAATATTATCATTATTATCTTTTTTTTATTATTATCATCATTATTATTATCGTCATAATCATCATCATCATCATTATTCACATTCTCATTTTTATCATCATTATCGTTAATGTTATCATTATTATGTACACTCATCATATTTTCTCCTACATTGTTATCATTATTACATCATAATCATCAATTCCATCATCATCATCTTCTATGACTCTTCTTCATACTATTATCATACAAATACTATCTATTTTACAATAAATAGTAGACGAAATAGGACAATTGACATATATAGATATACATACAGACACAGACGTATAGATATATAGCCAAAGACTTAAAGATATAAATTATTATTGTTATTGAAAGCACCTGTAAGTTTATTATTATCTTTATTATTATTATTATCATTATCATTATTATTATTATTATTATTATTATTATTATTATTATTTTATTATTATTATTATTATTATTATTATTATTTTATTATTATTATTATTATTATTATTATTATTATTATTATTATTATTATTATTATTATTATTATTATTATCATTATCATTATCATTATTATTATTATTTTACTAAATACAAACGTAAATAATCGTAAATGTTGTTTCTTTTCTTAAACAAATAAATAAATAAACAGATGAAAATAAACAAATAAATGATAGAAAATTAACTTTTCGTTACCTTCGTGTACATTTTGAGAGACGAGTGAACGCTCCGTAATGCTCCCCAGAGTAATCTAGACTTTATGTTACATGAATTTTGAGATTAATTTCCCCTGGTAATACCGAGGTACCGTTCTCATCCGGGCAACCGTCTCCTGCATCCGGGATATTCATCTTTCCGTCCGAAAGCTGTGCTACAATCTCGGCGAGAATTAAACCCGTAGTCGGAAATTTCGCATTCGGACGGGGGCTCGTCCGTAATAGGCTTTGCTAAAGAATGTAAGATGGTCGTTAGAATGCAGGGAGGTGGGCAAAACCTTCGTTGTAGGCTAAAGGCTAAAGCATGTAGCCAAAACGTGGGATAATAAGTAAAATAATTGTTATAGCCTACACTAAGTAAGAGCAAAGCCTGCAGTCAGAACATTCGGACAAATTTTTTTTTATAAGAATGTTAAATGTAATATAAAGAGCACATATGCCATTTCAGTCTTACAGTCGGCCGTTTTACATTGATTAATTAAGCCAGTTCGTCTTCTAAGATTATCCCTTTCACCCTTACAATTTATTTCTATTATTGGGTTCCTATAATGAAAGAAATAACCCAGGGCTATCCTACTCACGGTCCACGGGCTAGTTGTGTCCACTGAGATGAACATTGGCCCACTGTATAACGAAGAATTGGTAGCCTGTGAAATTATGAGATCGCTATGAAGCAAAAATAACGTAATATACCAAAGCTTACCAACAGTACCACCAGTTAAGATCCGATAAGCGAGACAAACTTTACGTACAAGGACATAATACCAGTTTCAGTAGCGTAAGCCTGGGAAGCTCAGTCTGAACCTTTTTGGCCTTGAAGGTGGTAAGCTGAAGGAAAATTGGCTCGCGAAGGATTTTGAGTTTGACGCCCCCGATGTAATAAATATCGTGAGAATATGTAGTGTGTGTGTTTGCAAGACTTTGGTGTTTGCAAGACTTTTGGTGTTTGCAAGACTTTGGTGTTTGCAAGACTTTGGTGTTTTGCAAGACTTTGGTGTTTGCAAGACTTTTGGTGTTTGCAAGACTTTGGTGTTTGCTTTGGTGTTTGCAAGACTTTGGTGTTGCAAGACTTTGGTGTTTGCAAGACTTTGGTGTTTGCAAGACTTTGGTGTTTTGCAAGACTTTGGTGTTTGCAGGTGTTTGCAAGACTTTGGTGTTTGCAAGACTTTGGTGTTTGCAAGACTTTGGTGTTTGCAAGACTTTGGTGTGTTTGGCAAGACTTTGGTGTGTTTGCAAGACTTTGGTGTTTGCAAGACTTTGGTGTTTTGCAAGACTTTGGTGTTTGCAAGACCAAAGACCAAACACGAGCACAAAGCATGAGTCATAACATTCGCATTTGGGTGAGCGCTCTCACGGGAAACAAAAACTTTGCTGGAGGAAAGTCTGTGTAAGATGTTGGTAAGGATGTGGGAATGTGTAATGCGTTTTGATTTTTTTTTTTGTAATGTGTGTTGTGTGTGCGTGCGTGTGTGTGGTGTGTGTGGTTTGTGTGTGTGTGTGTGTGTGTGTGTGGTGTGGTGTGGTGTGTGTGTGTGTGTGTGTGTGTGTGTGTGTGTGTGTGTGTGTGTGTGTGTGTGTGTGTGTGTGTGTGTGGTGTGTGTGTGTGTGTGTGTGTGTGTGTGTGTGTGTGTGTGTGTGTGTGTGTGTGCATATATCTGTTTTTTGTGTGAGCGTGTGCGTGAATGTATTTCTATCGCTGTGCTTTTGATTAACATAGGTGTATACGAATATCTCCCACACACAGCCACTTCCAAACCCTGCCAAGCGAAATAAAAAATAAATAAATAATAAATAATTAAATAAATAAAAAAATAAATAAAATAAAATAAAATGAAAAAAAAAATCCTCTTGTTTCGAGTTCCCTTTGCAAGACATTAATGTTTTTTTTTTTTTTTATGGCAAGTTTTCGGCGGTCCCTTTTGTCTACGCGTCCCTCTATCTGTTGTTATGCAAAAGACGTTTTGACATCCACCTCGACTAACGATGCCGGGATGTCACTCAGACACGTTGACAATTCTTGACAGGTAGGAGAAGAAAATTCTTATCAAAGAAGTCAGCAGTTTTACGTTTTAAAGTGGGGCTCATATATATATATATATATATATATATATATATATATATATATATATTATATATATATGTGTGTGTGTGTGTGTGTGTGTGTGTGTGTGTGTGTGTGTGTGTGTGTGTGTGTGTGTGTGTGTGTGTGTGTGTGTGTGTGTGTGTGTGTATCTGTATATATATACATATATACATATATATATATATATATATATATATATATATTTATGTATGTATATATATATATGTATGTATATACTATATATATATATATATATATATATATATATATATATATATATATATATATATCTGAACGCAGGTAAGCGAATGACGTCAGGGACAAAGGGAAGATGTTGCCGCCGTGATTCCGAGACGAGAAATCCTTTTCTCGGCAGCACAGGAAGAGATGATGCTCCAGGACACACACAAACACTTGATGAGATCCGTGTTGTGAGCCTAACGGGAAATGGAAAGTCTAGAAATCATATTGTCATTCTTTTTCGTGTTATTATTGTAATTGTTATTGTTCTCGGTTAGCATTCGAATGTTTGTTCCGGGTCGAATGTTCACCGTTTACCGATAAAAATGGTTCACGGTTTGCATGTTTTTTTTTTTCTTCTTCTTTTTTTTTTCTTTTCAAGACGAATTCAATTCTTGAAAAAAGTTTTCTAGCATCCAGCTGACCCGAGAAATGTCTGAACGTTGCCTAAACGCCAATCCAACGTCTACACAATTAATAATTCGGCTGTCTTACTCCCGTCAAAGTGTTTTTTTTTTTTTCTTTCTTTCCTTTTTTCTTTCTTTCTTTTTCTTTTTTACTTTGAAGGAAGCAAAAATATATATCGCGAGGTAGGTACTGTGTAGATACGAAAAATGTGACCCAATTAGAAAACACGTAATGTGCAGAGACACAATGGGAAAGGCTAGATCAGCAGCAACTCGAGGAGGTGTCATGAAGTCAAGAAGGATGCTTTATGAATATGGTCGATCTTTTATGTCTTTTCAATTTTCTAAGAGGATAGAAAATAATGATTTAAATGTATATACTTTCACTGAACAATCACCAAATTGATAAGAGTGGGCGATTATATTTATGCATGAATGATTCTCAAGTGGAATTGCTCGCAATGGGAGTTAAGCCAAATGCCTGTATTTTTTACTGAGCTTGAAGGAATTAAGTGTACCTACTTTTATTAATACCTCCAAGCACTTAATGAATGAATAAAAGATATTTTATATAATGTGTAGGATACCAGGCCAGGCTAATTTTGGAATAGCACATGTTCATGTTTACATTTTGTACAATACCCAACAGTGTAAATGTTTCAAAGGCTTTTCAGGCGTTTTTGACTTCATAAAGTCTTGTTGGCCTGGTATCCTACACTTTAATTCAAATACCTTTCATTTATTCATTGAGTGCATGGAGGTATTAATAAAAGTAGGTATACTTAATTCCTTGAAGCTGAGGAAAAAAATACAGGCCTTTGGCTTGACTCCCACTGCGAGCAATTCCACTTGAGAATCATGCATAAACATAATCAGCCACTTCTCATTCACATTGTTATTTGGATGATTGTTCGATGAAATATAGCCATTAAAATCGATATTTTCCATCTTTTTTTTAAATTGAGAAGACCAAAATGATCGACCATATACACAAACTATCGTGACGACTAAGTGACGTCATCAAAATAAACAGACGCCATGACATCTCTTCGAGTTGCTACTGACCTAGTCTTTCATGACACAATGTGAGGCCAGATGTGTAATTTACATGCTTTTATTTAAACCATGTCGTATTACTAATTCCGTATGTTATGGGCAGATATCCAATTTAATTTTATATTTGTATTCTTGTATTCAGCATGTCTACTAATGATGAATATGATATCTCTCTTACGCCTGTTGCCTTAGCATTGTATTAATACGTATCTGGCAACCTTACCGTCCAGCGCATGCGCACTGCACGACACCTGAGAGACGAGCGAGACCGGACTGAGGACTTACATGCTGACCTTTTGTTCCCTGCACTTCGAGCTTACTATAATTCGTAGGGACTTGCTGGTTTCCTTCAACCTACTAATCACTACAACTCATATCCAGACTGCGAGTCGTAACATGGTGCAGCGAGACAGCCAGAATCATCTCCCCAAGGCGAGGTAATTCGCAGCAACGTGCCCAGTTCCAGCCAAGACCACGTGGACGCCATTACGCAGCAGTGTTTACATATTGTGTAATGCACTTTACTTCCTTTGCTCTGTTGTTTGTAGTACTCAAGTGGAATATAATCGGGCAGCTATGGTAGTTTATATGAATTACTGCTGAAATTTGACAGCAAAAGGATGTGATATTCTGATTCAAGAGATGTTTTACTGGGCCTAACAGAAATAACTGTGTTGATGCTCTTCTTAGTAGACCAAAATATGTATTGCTTCATTTGACGCAGATCTTTCCTTTTAAGGTGTGGTGTTTCCTCATGACTCCTCGTGAACAATAGACTTCTTCTGTTCATGAGGATTCCAAAGAGAACAGCGCACTTTGAAGGACAAAAGCCTGGCGCCTGGTACCATCCAAGGATTCGAATCTGGTAAAACAATATTCTATTTTTTTAATACAGTGGCTTGTTCTTTGAAATAAGTATTTCTCTATTTCTTCACTGGAACCAATCCATCACATCTTTGCCCCGAAGTAACTAGAGGAGAGTGCTTAATACACGATGTTCTAGACATTCCTCTCATGATGGCACATTATGTGACTATCCATCTCAGCTGGAGAAGACTGAGGAAAATGTGGATAAATTTTGGACCATTGTCAATTAATGTTCAGAGGACATTCAATGAATGTTCCGAAAATGTGTGAATGTCGATGTAGATTTGTAATAACGTTCAGTGACAATAAAACCTCCAATGGATGTTTTCAATGAACATTCTGTGAACGTAATTGGTGGTACAAGTTGACGTTCATAGAATATTTGGCACAGCGTTCACTTAACTTTGTATGAACGTTCAGTGTAAGCTGGGTTGTTTTTAACATAATTATTATTACAACAATCTTTATCCCAGTTATCATCATCTTTATCATCATCATTAATCAACATCATTGTCATCATGATTTTCATAACAGAAAGGTAATAATGATGATAATGAAAATCATAGCAATGAAAATGACTGATTATGATGGTGACAATAATAAAAATAATTATAATAACAAAATAACAATAGCAATTATATTAATATAACAGAAATATAATGAAAATAGAAGTGACAACAATAATTATAGTAATGTAATGTAATTATAATCAAGGTAGAAATAAGGATAATGGTAATAGCAATAGTAATAATGATGACAACAGTGATAATGACTATAATAATGCTAATAATACTGATATGATAACAATAATAATAATCATTATCATGATAATCATATTACAGATAATAACAGCTAACATTATCATTTTCGTTTTGTTGCTGTTGATGTTATTATTGTCATTTTTAGGATTATAATTATTATAGTTATTATCATTACAACTACTATTATTATTATCTTAATAATTTTCATTATTCTACTTATAATTATTCTGATCATAAGTATTATTGAAATTGTTATTGTTATCATTACTATTATAATTATTATTATTATTATTTTCTTTTTCATTATTTTCATTATTGTAGTTTTCATCATCATTAATATTGTCATTATTTTTATTATAACTATTACCATTATTGTTATTGTCATCGTTATTATTATTATTTTGATCATCGTTATTATCATCATCATCATCATCTTTATGACCTTTATCAATGGTAATATAACTATTGTTATTATTACTCGTATTACTTGCGTCATCATATTTATTGACTTTATTATTATTTCTATCATCATTATTGCTTTTTATCATCATAATCATTGTCGCCATTATCATAATTGTTACTATTGTTTATATTATTATCGTAATCATCACTATCATTGTTATTTTGTTATCATTACTATCATCATTGTTGTTATTATTATAATCTTCATTATCATTGATACCATAATCATTATCATTATTATTTTTATCATTATTATTGTAACTGATGTCATTTTATATTAATTATGATTAATATCAATATTACCATTACTGTTGCTTTGCTTGTCATTATCATTTATGTAATTGATATCATCATCATCGTCATCCTTATCATCATTATTACCATTATTATTATGATCATTATTATTGTCATTATTATTTCTGCATTGATTATGTTATTTTCTTTATCATCAACATTATTATTATTGTTGTTATTATCATTAGTGTTACTATAATCTTTATTATTATGATAATTGTTATCATTATTGTAATCATTATTATCAATATTGATATTCATGTTCTTATGATTAGTATACTTGGGAAAATTCTTATTACATTTAATGTTAGTAGTAGTAATACTAGACACACACACACACACACACACACACACACACACACCACACACACACACACACACACACACACA
>NW_020870404.1:57500-60000 GCF_003789085.1 Penaeus vannamei | reverse complement strand
TTTATTTCTTTTTATCTACTGATTGGTGTGTAACTTGTTATAGATTTTTTTCTTTCTAGAATGACTGGTATTTTACAGAACTCTAAAATGGAATAACAACAAAATGGGTTGTTTTTTGGTTATCATTTCATTTCTATTATTATAATGATTGGTATATAATTTGTTAATTTCTTTCTTTCCCGAATTACTGATATTTTACAGAACTTGTAAAATGGGATAACAATAAAAGGGGTTGTGTTGTTGGTTATCATTGGTATTTCACTTGTTATAGATTTTTTTTCTTTCCCGAATAACGTATTTTGTTTAATCATGTCTTTTTACTTGTTACTCTCATCGTCATAGTCATCATCATCGTCATTGTCATCGCAAAATTATTGTTATCATTATCATTATCATTATCATTATCATTATCATTATCATTATCATTATTATCATGACCATTATCATTACCATTGTCATGAATACCATAGTTATAGCTATCATTTGTAGTAGCATTAGTAGTAGCAGATTTATTATTAGTAGTATAATCAAGATTTTATCGTATTATTATCATCATTACCAATATCGTTATTATAATAATCCTTACTAATGTAAATATCATTATCATCATTACTATCATTATTATCATCACTATCATCATTGCTATTACTATTATTATTATTATCATCATTATTATTATGAATCACTTTTATTGTCAGTATTATTATCCATATTATTACCATTTTACTCCATCTTATTTCCATATACATCCATTTATATGTCAATTTACACATTTCTTGATACACAGTGAAACCAACCGACGATATGGCTTAAGATTAAACAAGGATCATCAGCTGTTGGTTAACAGGTGACGCAACGGTGACTATGGCCCTGTAAGGTCTATTTTCCCCTGTCATTTTCTATCCATTGGCAGCCATGGTCAACCGCCAGTTTATATGACAGATAGTTAATTAGCAATCTATATGCAAAAGTGATCGCCGGGCTTCATAGTAAATTTGCAGCATAATTGAAATTACTGACGATTTTTAACTTCGTTGTTTAAACTAATCAAGGGAGTAAAATGGTTTAAAATCGTTATTCGTAATATGTCGTATATATATCGTTTCTACGTTCTTTTGTCGCATAGCGTTGATTATCTCGAAATATCAGTGCTGGCAAAGTGTATATTGTATTTTATTTATGCTGAAATCCGGAATTTATTGGTGTTCATGATTAACAAAGCAAATTTCCAGTGTAAATGTTTTGATTAATCTCTGCAAGATATTATATTTTTATTATTATGTATTATTTATAATATCTTGAATTATTATATAATAATAATGCAAGATATTCTAATTTATTTTATTTTATTGTTATGCGAGAATTATTCGTTTAGTAACGAAGAATATCATTACAACTATTGACGCTTTACATTCTGTTTCCACGACATATATATATATATAATATATATATATATATATATATATATATATATATATATATTATATATATATATATATATATATTGGGACGAGACTGCTAAAACTGGGGCCTAACAATGTCTGTGTTTATATGGCTACTGTTTCCCTATCAAACTCTTTCTGCTAGTACGGTGCCTATACTTTGGCGATATTATGGCTTAAGAGATTTAAAGGGAAAACGTGTTATAAAAAATAAATAAATAAATAAATAAAAATAAATAAATTGTAAAAGGCATCCAGAACCCTCTAGTGGCTGACATTCATACTTGTTCATTGATGTTCACCAATCAAAGTAGAGAACCGGTCTTTAACTATTCAAACTTGATTTATGTTACATGAAATTGTTTAAATTATCCTCTCTCTTTATTAAGTACATCGAATTATCGGATATCAGATACAAATACAATATCAATGATAAGGCGATCTGCAGGTCATGATGAATTTCTCTGTCTGGAAACATATGGCATCGGTATTATGAAGCATTGTTTTAAGTAAATTAGAAAGACCGTGAGTATGGTAGCTACAATAAAATAAAAGCGGAAGAGATGGGGAAGAATTCATTACTGTTTTTTATTCATAGTAAATACCTTTATTCCCATATTCAGAAAGCTAATTACAAATTTCTAGCAAGAATTGAAGAGACAAACACCCCTATCTTTCAACTCAAAATTTAAGAGATGGAAGAGGGATGATTTTACAAATGCAGCTTAATGAAACGATTTGAATAATTATTATCCGACCAAAGTTTCTCGGAGTAAGAGAACCCAATATGGATTCAATATAAAGCTTGAGATATGTTTAAAGTTTCTAATGTAAATATCTCCTTTCATGCTTCTCTGTTGTACGGTTCCTATTCATGACATAATTTTGGAATAAAGATGATAATATTCTGTTAATAATTAATGTTTGGTGTTTGCTTGCATCTTACGAAATATCAGTTATATGATTATAAAAATATCGAAATCCAGAAAACTAAAATAAAGTTTATAGTTATCCTTCTCACTGGTATAAGATTAATCCTATCATTGTGGTCAGCCCGT
>NW_020870404.1:30000-35000 GCF_003789085.1 Penaeus vannamei | reverse complement strand
AGAGAGAGAGAGAGAAGAAAAAAGACACAAAAGGCAGCCAAAGGAACGGAAAATTCAAGTAATGAGAGCTGTTGAAGAGGCATTAAGTTACTTGTGCTTTTAACTTTTTCGAGCCAATAGAAACAAGGAGAGTTTTCCTGCTGTTTCCGGGCGGTTGACTGAGCAAAAGACGGCTGAGGAGGTGGATGAGTAAAGTGGATGAGTAAGGGTGGGTGAGGAAGACTGTTGAGTAAAATGGTTGAGTAAAGTAGCTGGTGGGTGAGGAAGACTGTTCAGTAAAATGGTTGAGTAAAGTAGCTGGTGGGTGAGGAAGATTGTTGAGTAAGGTGGATGAGTAAAGTAGCTGGTGGGTGAGGAAGATTGTTGAGTAAAATGGTTGAGTAAAGTAGCTAGTTGGTGAGGAAGATTGTTGAGTAAAATGGTTGAGTAAGGTAGCTAGTGGGTGAGGAAGACTGTTGAGTAAAATGGTTGAGTAAAGTAGCTGGTGGGTGAGGAAGACTGTTGAGTAAAATGGTTGAGTAAAGTAGCTGGTGGCTGAGTAAAGGTTGAGCTGGTGGGTGAGGAAGACTGTTGAGTAAATGGTGAGTAAAGTAGCTGGTGGGTGAGGAAGGAAGGTGAGTAAGTAGCTGTGGGTGAGGAAGACTGTTGAGTAAAATGGTTGAGTAAAGTAGCTGGTGGGTGAGCTGGTTGAGGAGTAAAATGGTTGAGTAAAGTAGCTGGTGGGGTGAGGAAGACTGTTGAGTAAAATGGTTGAGTAAGTAGCTGGTGGGTAGGAAGACTGTTGAGTAAAATGGTTGAGTAAAGTAGCTGGTGGTGAGGAAGACTGTTGAGTAAGGTACTAGAGGAAGACTGTTGAGTAAAATGGTTGAGTAAGTAGCTGGTGGGTGAGGAAAACTGTTGAGTAAAATGGTTGAGTAAGGTAGCTAGTGGGGTGAGGAAGACTGTTGAGTAAGGGGATGAGTAAGGTAGCTGGTGGGTGAGGAAGACTGTTGAGTAAAATGGTTGAGTAAAGTAGCTGGTGGGTGAGGAAAACTGTTGAGTAAAATGGTTGAGTAAGGTAGCTAGTGGGTGAGGAAGACTGTTGAGTAAGGTGGATGAGTAAGGTAGCTGGTGGGTGAGGAAGACTGTTGAGTAAAATTGTTGAGTAAAGAAGCTGGTGGGTGAGGAAGACTGTTGAGTAAAATGGTTGAGTAAAATACCTGGTGGGTGAGGAAGACTGTTGAGTAAAATGGTTGAGTAAAGTAGATGGTGGTTGAGGAAGACTGTTGAGTAAAATGGTTGAGTAAAGTAGCTGGTGGGTGAGGATAACTGTTGAGTAAAATGGTTGAGTAAGTTGGTAGAATTAAAGGGTTGAAAAAATTGGTTAAGATGGTTGAATCAAATGGCTGAGTAAGTTGGTAGAATTAAAGGGTTGAGAAAATTGGTTGAGTTGAGTTTGATGGTTGAATAAATTGGTTTAGTAGGTTGACACAGTTAGAGGGATGAGTAAACTGGTTGAGTAAGTTGGTATAGTTAGAGAGATGAGTCAACTGGTTAAGTAGGTTGGCAGAGTTAAAGGGATAAGTAAACCGTTAAGTAAAAAATAAGTAAAGTAAGTTGGTAGAGTTAGAGGGATGAGTAAATTGGTTGAATAAGTTGACAAGAGTAAAATGGTTAAGTAAGTTGACAGAGTTAGACGATTGAGTAAATCGGTTGAATAAGTTAACAAGAGTTAGAAGATTAAGTAAGTTAGCAAAGTTGGATGGCTGAATAAGCTAGTTGAGTCAACTAGTTGAGTAAATTGGCAGAATTAGATGTTTGAGCAGGATAAAAACATACTTCAGGGAGGGTTTTGGCTTAATTTTTTGACTAGGATGGCTGAGTAAATTTATTAGGTAAGGTGGTTGAGTATGATATGTCAGAGAGATACGTGAGTAAATAGGCTCGAGTAGGATGGTTGAATAAGATCGTTGAGTAAAACGGTTGTGAAGTGAGCTGTGTTTTTGATCCATGTTCAAGGACACTTTTTTTCTTTTTTTTCTTTTTTTTCTTTACATTTCGTTATTTTAAATTTTCTTTTTATTTTTTGACTTATCTTCTTTGTTTATTTATTTATCTATTTATTTTTTGTCTTTTTTGTCTTCTTATCTTCCTATTTATATTTAATTCCTTCTTTTTTAATATCTATTTAATTCCTTCTTTTTTAATATCTATTTAATTCTTTTTTTTTCTGGCATTTAATTCCTTCTTACCTTGTCACTTCTTACCTCCTTTTTGTATTTCTTTCTTCCGTATTTTCTTCTTCTTTCACTTGCCATCTTTCTTGCAGTAAATATATCCATCTCCCCGTTTTTGTTCTTTCTTTCT
This sequence comes from Penaeus vannamei, assembly GCF_003789085.1. Taxonomy (NCBI): domain Eukaryota; kingdom Metazoa; phylum Arthropoda; class Malacostraca; order Decapoda; family Penaeidae; genus Penaeus; species Penaeus vannamei. Next base: position 32,654 of record NW_020870404.1, on the reverse strand, counting down.
TTCTTTTTTTTTTCGTTTGTATTTCTTTCTTCTGCTTTTTTCTCTCTCTATTTCCTTCCCTTTCGTTCTTTCTCTTTGTAAATATTCGCTTCTTTCTTCTTCGTTTATCCTTCTCCCTTCCTTATAAAATATTTTTTTATTCTTTACATATTCCCTTTTTCATTTATTTGCCTTCTTCTCCTTCCTTCCTTCTTGAGCACACCGCTTTTTCATTTTTTTTTATTACTTCTTTTACTTCTAAAAATATCATAAACAAATGTTACATCAATGAATATGAAATATTATTTTGACATCAGGTATTCAGTAGATCTCTTGATATTAGGATTTCAATAACTATCCTTTACGTTTTTTTTTTTTTGTTTCCTGTTATTATCTATTATCTCCTCTTTTTATATTATTCCTCCTTTACTTCCCCATCCCCTCTATTTGAATGCGGAGGAGACGACTTGAAAAGGACAATTAGAGGAAAGTTAACGATTTCTTTTACAAATCAGTTCAAGGAAATTATTCCAAAAGCGCATACCCCCGCCATGGCAATAGGGTCACTGATGCAATAAAAAATATTCACACTTGAAGAATTACATTTAAAGCACCTTCCTCGAGTACACTGTTGACATCCGTACACACAACCTCTTTGGCGGAAGTGACAAAGGTAATGCCTTGACAAAAAAAGGGTAATTAATGCCATCATTCTAAAGATTCTTAGATCCGGATCATGAACCGGATCACCATCATTTTCTTTTTTTCCTTTTTTTTTTTACGGAATCTAAGTTAGGCTAAGACACACCTCGGGTAAAAAAGAAATAAAAATATCTGTCATCACTTTATCCTGCTAATCAACATAACACACACACATATATATGTATATATATACATACATATATATATATATATATATATATATATATATATATATATATATATATATATATATATATATATACATATACACACATATATATGTGTTTGTATAAATCTGTTCATCACTTTATCCTGCTAATCAACATACAAACAGACTAACTAGCTAACCAACGCGACCCGGAACGTAACTTTGGCGGAGGTAAAAATTACTTGGTGTTTGTAGAAGCTTCGGATACCAAGACACGTTATACTCGTACCTTGTATTGTAAAAAAAAAATATAATAATAATGATATGATAATAATAATAAATAATGAATAAATAATAATAATAATAATAATAATGATAATAATATAAATAATATAATAAAATAACAAAAGAAAACACTATAGTTGTTAAGTATTCTAGGTGTTAAGGGAAAAGGACTCGTGTTTAGGAAGAAAAAATACGTATTTTCGTAAACTCTTCCGCACAGAGGACTTCGCAGACTGACATGCTCTTAGACCCCAACCAGGGACATGCGTTGCTCTATTGACGTTATTTGGAATTACTTTCACAGTTGATTTTTCTTGTGATTATCAATATTACTATTATTGTTTTTACCATTATTATTATTAGTAGTAGTAGTAGTAGTATCATTATTTTTATCATTATCATTATTGTTGTTGTTATTTTCATTATCATTATCTTTTTATTATTTCATTATTCATCATTATCATCATCATCATCATCATCATTTCATCATTTCATCATCATCATATCATCATCATCATCATTCATCATCATTATTGTTGTTGTTGTTGTTATTATTATTGATTATTGTTGTTATGTTGTTGTTTGTTAATATTGCCATTATTGTCATTATTATCATTATTATCATTATTATCATTATTATTATTAGATCATTGTTGCTGCTGTTTCCATCATTATCACTTTTTTCATTATACTTTTCACTAGCATCATTATTATCACCATTATTATCATTATCATTATAACCATTATTGTCATTATTATCAGTAATTGTAATAGAAGGAGTAGCAGCTCTATTAAGTATCTCTGAACACCTGTTTGCAATCAAAATATGCATTAATAATATTACAGTGACTGAAATATGTGCTTAAATGTTTATCTAAATTGATATGAGTTTATATGTATATTTAATTATTTTCCTAATATCGAGTATGGCTGACAATTAGTGTTAGTTTGCCAATTAATGAGGGTTATTGTTTACGGGTAAGCTGTTAGGGCGCCCGTGTAATGACATATTAATGAGCGACTTTTCGTGTGAGAAGAAATATGATCACGTGTTTTTTATGCGTTTTGGAAATATTTACATGAAAAAAAGGTAGAGAAAAATGGGAGGGGGAAAAATATGAAAGAAGAGAGAGAGAGAGAGAGGGAAAAAAGTTAATTTATGCTGCCGTAAATATTCATGTTTGACGCTACAGGAAGGGCTGATATGAAGACAGAGGGGGGTGGGGAGTGGGGAGGGACTGATGGGTGAGGAAAGACGTTTGGGGAGGAAGGGGGTGGGGGGTGGGGAGAGGAGGGAATGAGGAATAGGTGGGGAAGGGAGAATGAGGGAGAAGGGGAGAGAATGAGGAATGGGTAAGAAAGGAAGAAGGATAGGGAACTGAGAAAGAAAAAATGATTAATAGGTGAAGGGAATGAGGAGGAACGGAGAATGGGGAGTGGGTGGAGAGGGGCAGAGAAGGAGGAATGGGGAAGGAAGACTGAGGAATAGGTGGGGAAGGGAGGAGGAACTACGAACGGGTGTTTAAGGGAAGGTGGAATT
>NW_020870404.1:17500-20000 GCF_003789085.1 Penaeus vannamei | reverse complement strand
AGAGCTGTGCGGATAATCACCCCTTTCCCCCCTGTCGTCTCTCCCCTCAGATGGCTACCTCTCTCCTCATCTCTCCTCTTTTTCTCATCTCCCACTATCTCACATCTCTAGGGCGGACTCTTCGCTGCGGTCCATACCGCCGGCGTATCCTTCTCTCTCCTTCGACCTCTCAGAGGCAGCCGAACACTCGAGGTGGTATCACGAAACGAGAGCGTGGAGAGGGAAAAGAGTGACCAAGGGAGAAGAGTGAGGTATCGCATGAGAGGCGCACAATGAGATTCACGATGGTAGAGAAGAAGAGAGGGAAATGAGTTGAAAGAAAGGAAATGAGTGGAGATTCTAAGGAGGAGAGAGAAGTGCCAGAGAAGGAAGAACATGTGGAAGAGAAGAGAGGGAAAGTAGGTTATAACTATGTGTTATGTTGTTAAGATGGGTGTAAGTATACTTAGGAAGATAATCGTTGCGGACAAAGGAACGAAACAGAGAGAGGAAAAGGAGAGGATTGGGGAGAGGAGGAGAGGGTGGAGAGAAGAAGAGAGGGAAAAGGAGAGGATGGGGAGAGGAGGAGAGGGTCGGAGAGAGGAAAGAGATAGTGGAGAGAAGAAGAGAGGGAAAGCGGAAGAGGATGGGGAGAGGAGGAGAGGGTGGAGAAAGGAAGAGATAGTGGAGAGAAGAAGAGAGGGAAAAGGAGAGGATGGGCGTAGCACAGTGGAGTTCGAGGAGGGTGGAGAAGAGAAAATAGAATAGTGGAACATTCTGATTGTAGAGATAGTTATGTCAAAAGGCCAGGAGAGGTGGGGAGAAGAGGAGAGGATTAGGAGAATTCACTGGAAAAGAGAATAAGTGGAGAAGAGAAAGAGAGGAGAAAAAGGAGAGGATGGGAGAGAGAGAAAGAAAGTATTACGAGTTGGAGAAAGGAAGAGATATGTGGAGAGTACAGTCAAAGAAGACGGACAAAAGGAGAGTGATGGGGAGAGAGGAGGAAGAGGGTGGAGAGAGGTAAGAGAGGAGGAGAAAGAGAGAGGGTGGGGAAGAGGATGAGAGGGGAAGGAGAGTGGTAGGGAGAGGAAGATAAGACAAAGGAGAAGGGGAATAGGGAGGAAAAGGAAATGAGATAGAGGAGAAAAAGTTAGAGTATGGGGAGAGTTGGAGAGGAGTAGAGGGTGGAAGAAAGGAGAGAGAGGAGAAGGGATGGAAAGAGGTAAACCGGTGGGATGAGCAGTGCATACGACGGCGGGACCGGAGAAAGAAGAGGTGAAGAGGAGAGCATGTGGAGAAAGAAGAGAAGGTGGACGAGATTTATAGGGGAGAGACGATCAGGAGTGGTATCTATGGTCCGCTATAGGCAGAGATAAGGAGGGTGAAGAGAGGGAATAAAAGGGAAAGGGGAGGAACGGCACCATGGATAAGGCGTAAGATGATAGAGATTGAGAGAGAGAAGAGTAGAGAGAATGAGTAAAAAAGAGAGGACGTATAAGTGTGATAATGAGGATGGGAAGAGGAGCGCAAATGAGTCAGGAGCATATATGAAGGAGATGTAAGAACGAGATAAGTGCAAAGAGAGAGAGGATGGGCAAATAGAAGAAGAGATTAATGTAACGAGAACGAGAGAGGGGGAGGTAAAGAAACTAGTGGTGGAAATTTTATTGGATAGGGACATAATAGCATTAATTGAATATGAGTGGCTGGGAACGAAGAGACGTAGAAAGGGAAAGGTGTGGAAGTTAAGAAAGGATGAAAGCTGAAAGGAGAGGAAGAAGATAAAGGAAGAGAAGTGTAATGGCAGAAAAGGAAGCGAGAGGGATGAGAGAGAGAGGAGAAAGAGAGAGAAGAGAGAAGAGAGAGAGAGTGAGAGAGAGAGAGAGAGAGAGAGAGAGAGAGTAGACATATTAGAGAGAGAAGAGAGAGAGAGAGAGAGAGAAGAGAAGAGAGAGAGAGAGAGAGAAGAAAGAGAGAGAAGAGAGGAGAGAAGAGAGAGAGGAGAAGAGAGAGAGAGAGAGAGAGAGAGAGAGAGAGAGAGAGAAGAGAGAGACAGCAGAGAGCATGAGAGAGAGAGAGAGAGAGCAATAGAGAGAGGAGGGAGAAGGAGAGCAATAGAGAAAGAGAAGGTGGAACACGGAAAAAAAAGGAGAGATAAAGAGAGTGCTGGGAGGAGAAAGGCAATAAAGAAGATGACGATGGAGAGAGCAGAGCAGTGAAAAAGTGAAGAGATACAAAAAAGAGAAAGGAGAGGGTGCAGAGAGAAAAGGAGAGATGAGAAGAGGGGAGAGAAGAGGGGAAAGTAGAAAAAAGGGAAAGAGAAAATGAGAGAGGAGAGGGAGATAAATAGAAAAGAGAGGAAAGAAGGTGAGAGGGTGACAGAATGGAGAAAGGATAAATAAAACAACGAAAACGTAAAGAGAATAAAGAAGGAGTGGAAAAGAAAGGCAGGGAAAGAGAGAAGAAATAATACAACAAAGAGAGTAATAAAGATGGGAGAAGATGGGGAAGAAGAGGAAAG
>NW_020870404.1:0-7500 GCF_003789085.1 Penaeus vannamei | reverse complement strand
ATATATATATATATATATATATATATATATATATATATATATATATATATATATATATATATATATATATATATATTATATATATATATATATATATATATATATATATATATATATATATATATATATATATATATATATATATATATATATATATATATATATATATATATATATATATATATATATATATATATATATATATATATATATATATATATATATATATATATATATATATATATATATATATATATATATATATATATATATATATATATATATATATATATATATATATATATATATATACATATATATATATATATATATATATATTATATATATATATATATATATATATATATATATATATATATATATATATATATATATATACATATATATAATATATATATATATATATATATATATATTATATATATATAATATATATATATATATATATATATATATATATATATATATATTATATATATATATATATATTATATATTATATATATATTTATATATATATATATATATATATATATATACATTATATATATATATATATATATATATATATATATATATATATATATATATATATATATATATATATATATATATATATATATATATATACATATATATATTTATTATATATATATACATATATATATACATGTATACATATATACATATATACATATATACATACATATATATATATATATATATATATATATATATATATATATATATAATATATAATATATATATATATATATGTATATATATTAATATATATATACTATATATATATATTTATATATAGTGTGATGTGATGATGTGTGTGTGTGATGTGTGTGTGTTGTAGTGTATGTTAGTAGTGTGTTGAGTGTTGTATTGATTACGTGTTGTGTTGTTGTTAGTGCATGTTGTGTGTGTGGTGTAGTGTTGTATGTTTGTTGTGTGTGTGTGAGGTGTTGTGTGGTGTAGTGGGTATAGAAATGTTCTATAAACAAAATCCTATAGTACAATTTATTTCAGGATCGTGTCTGATAATAGGACTAAAATACAAAATACTCCTCTCTCGCAAAGGTCCTATTAACCATTAACTATTAGACCACTATCTATTTTTTACTAATTACAATAACAACAACATTACTTACGATATCTAACTACTTTAAATTATAATTTCAATAAATTACAATGTATCTTTATTTAAAACATACGTATTTTAATCTATCTTACTCGCTGAAATTTTCAACCATCATATATCTGCCATTCACATAAATATTTAGTGATTTATACGACTTAGTTCACCAGAAATCAATCTAATACTATTTTAAGCTTAATTGTTTACTATTTGCAAAGAAACGTGTTCGTGACAATAATAATGATTTAACCTGAGTTGACGGAGTGCAAAGAACCAAAATACAGAGGTATTCGATAATGTTTTCTTTCACTTTACACCCACTGTTAGAACTTATTCTACAGTATTTTCTACACCAAGGAAACCATCATTTAATGAACTCTTTATTAAATGATAAAGAATTTGATATTTTTATTTAATAATAAACTTGATAGCACCAAATCCTCAGCCAGAAATACTAGCTCATTTGTACTGATCGATATACAACCAACAGAAAATATAAAACCAAAAGACTACATTAACATCGAAAAACCAAGGAAACAAACTTAACACGACATTTCCACTTCATCACTCAAACAAACGAAAAATTCAAAGATCACCAATAAAACAAGTAACAACCTTATACAAAACAAATAAACTTCCAAACAATGAATGGAAACTATCTCCTTCCACCCAACCCCCAAACACAAATAACAAAAATACAAACTAAACTAAAAAATACACCCCACTAAACAAGCACCCATTTTCCATTTACACACATGCAGCCCAACAAACCCAAAACCATACCAGCAACACAACACGCAACAACACCAACAACAACACAACTAACCCACAAAACAACGCACACACACACACCAAACAATAACTATACATATGAATTAAAATTAATATCCACGAACAAATATAAAATACAATATAGATATAATTTCAAAATATGAGACTACTTCCCTCAAATAATCAATACACCACAAAAACATAATTAACCCAACTTTGGAAATCAGCTTTGTTCTATTATGCAATATTTTCACACAGCATTGTATTCTTAAGTCCGCGGTACCGCGCAAAGTGGTGTACCAAAGGTGGTAACGAATTTAATGATTAGAGTTATCAGTACGCTTTCCTGGGAATAAGTCGACACTGGCTGCCGATGTACTGTAAGTGGTAATAGCCTTAAAATTCTAGATGCAATTTCTTACCTCCAAATCTATCACTTTGCATTGGTGATTGGTACCTGGCCCAAAGATCGAACAAGTATAAAATTTAAAAAGTGTATCTACTCCTTATGTGTTTTGGTCCCATACCGGGCATTAGAGTAAAATATTAAGATAAAAGATCACTAATGATGTAAGTATTGAGCTAGTCGGAATAGATGGATTGTTATGTATCTATCGAATTTATGTGTATTAGATATCTGATCCATTAATGAAGAGATAGATAGATAGTTAGATATTGCCATTAATTTTAGTGTGTAAGTTTAAAACTTTAGATTTCTGATATAACATTAGTAGGAGGTTAATAAACTAATAAATACTAAATTCAATATATATATGTGTTAGTGATCTTGTGTGGAATTGTGAGAAATATTAATTATACTTATAATGTTGATAATCAAGTCTATGTCAGTATAATTGAGAGATATCTAAATTATTTGAGTTATACAAATGTTTTGCCTTATATGTTAATGGTCTTAATGGATAGGATGATTGTATCCTTTATACTATGTGTCATTTGAAGCAGTAGTAGAGGACGTGAAATTATTTTAATCATAATAAATGTGATTATCCGCTCCGCTAGATACTCCAAGTCGTGGATAGTATTAATGTTCATTTCATTTTTGAGTATTTCCTTTTTTAATTGTATTGGTTATAGTCTTTTCGTGGAAGAATTAATAACAAAAATCAATAATAAAATGGATATGATAATTCCTTTGTGTAATACCTTAAATTTAAATCTTACGGATCTCGGAAGGTGAATATTCAATAATCTAATAATGACTACGTATATAATAATGTCCTGTAGGTGGCAAATTCTATGTGAGAAAGAAATGGAAAACTGAAATTATGACACTACCACCCTCTCAAAACAAATATTTATTAGTAGTATATATAATAACAATATAACGATTTGAAGGTCAAATATCTATGTCGCTATTATGTTTAAAAGGAATAGGAGTTATTTAAATGAGTGCTGTGTCTCGGCTCGCAGGGTGTTGAGAACATCCATAGAAAGTAATTACTAGAATAACATCCGGTCTACATCTCAATTATTTGATCCTCGCTGCCTGGGGGGTAAGACGATAGGACCATAATTTATGTTTAATAGATTCGTTGGTAAGGGGGGGGGGGCGGGCATAGTTCATATTTTATAGATATTGTTTTTGTCTCTGTTAAAAATATAACAAAATAAAAAAAAAAAATAAAATAAAGTCTATCAAGAATGTTTGTTCTTCTTGTTTAAAAAAAAAAAGTCTATAGAATGTTTGTCCTCTGATTATAAAAAAAATATAATAAAAATCCATCAAATGATTTATTAAATAGATTACACACATATAATTCCTTAAATTATTAATCTACTTGATATAGTTTGCTAAAATTTATTATATTTAATTATATATATTTTTTATCATTTATATTATTTCTATATTTCTTCTTATTAGTTCTAATTTTTATTGTGTGTGCGTTGAACATAGCCTTGGAATGAAATTACATATATATATATCGTTAAGAGGATTTTGGAATTACTTGAAAATGGTCGTAAGTCGGATGTGAGCGTCTGATTCTCTGAAGAGATGAAATTTTAACTAAAAATTATGCAATTGAGGTTATGAATTCATTTATAAAAAATAGCATTAATAACATGTGCAAATCCATGCTTATTTATCTTCTCAAAATCATGGTGTGGGATGTGTGTTGGAATGTGTGATAAGTATTATGTCTCAATTCTAGTATACTCTTATTCTTTTTCATTCTTAGGCAATATATAAATAATTATTATACTAATTTTTATTCATCTTTTATCATGAGTGTTTTTGTTTATTTATGTAAATTTATAATTAATAAGAAAATTTATATATTATATTATCATCATTCATCATTCTTTACTTTCACCTCATCACCATCCTTCCATTCTTATCACCATCATTCTTCTTTCCTTTACTCTTCATCCTTCGTATCTATCCCATCCTCATCTTCATTCTCTTCTTCATTTTTCCATTCCTCTTATCTACTTTCTTTCAGTTTATCCCTTCTATCTTACCTTTCCTCATCTCATTCACCATTCACCTTTCTTTTCTCTTATCTACCATCTCTTATCATCACTTATTCACCATCACCATCTATTATCCCCTTCACCTATTCTTCATCATCTTACCTCTCATTTTCATCATCCCTATCTATCATCTCTTCTTTCCATCTCTTTATCCATTTCCTCTACTTTCTACCATCTCTATTCTCATCACCATCAAATATATTATCAATTCATTCCTACTCTATCTATTCCATTTCACGCTCTCTTCTACTTTTCATTCCCTCTTCCCATTCTTTCATTCATCATCCTCTATCCCTTCATTCACATCTACCTATATACTTCCTACATCCATCATTACTATCCTCTATTCACTTTCTCATTTCATCTCTCACTCACTCTCATATCATCATCAGTTTTCTTATTATTTTGATAGTTATGTTATTATGCGTAAAATCTACATATCTTGTCAACATAATAGGGTCACGATGACGTATGTATTTGAGTTAGAGGTTGCCATCATGAAAAACCACAGGCGTTATCCTTTAGTTTATCGTCCAGCCCGTTTTGTATCCCATCACCTAAAGAAGCCGGAAAGTAGAGATATCCAAGGGTATTTCACCTACAGAATAACATACGATCCACAAAAAAGAAATAGAGAAGAAGAAAGGTAGAACTATTATTCGAGTTGTTGAACACGCGATATTGTAGAAATAATTTACCGCACACATAACAAGATAAAAAATAAAAGAAGAAAAAAAATAGGAAGACTAAGAGAAGATGAACATAGGAAGGATGGGATAGAAAGAAGAAAGAATGATGAAATGATAAAGAATATGGAAATGATGAAATAGGTGATGAAAAGATGGAATAAAAAGAGGATATGATTGAATTGAGATTGGAAATAGAGCGTGTAGAGAATGAGGAAAAAAAAGGAAATAATAGAAAAAAAAAGTGAAGGTAAGAATAGGAAAAAGAACTGAGAAAAAGAAGAGTAATGGAGAAAATAGAACGAATAAGATAGGGATAGAAGAATGAATGAATGATGATGACATATGATTTATGGTAATTGTGAATGGTGATTGCACTGATGGTCGGCTCAGTGGAATTGTATGATGGTGATGATGACTGATGATTGAGGTGATGATATTGTGGTGTGATTGATAGGTGATGGCGATGATGATGTGATGGTGATGATTGATGATTGATGATGGTTGATTGATGATGGTGATTGATGATGGTGGTGGTGATGGTGATGATGATGGTTTGGATGATGAATGGTGGTGGTGATGATGATGATAGTTGATGATGATGGTGATTGATGATGTGTGGTGATGGTGTATGATTGGTGATGATGATGATTATTATTATAATTTCTTCTTATTATATAATTATAATAATAACCAAAAATTCATGATTTGATAAAGATATAAAAATTTTATAATAATAATAATGCCAAGAATGAAAAAGAAATAAGATATAATGAATGAGACATAAAACTCAATTAACAATAAAGTTAGAAAAGCAGGATTTCCATTGTAATTAACATTTTCAGCATTATCTTTCACCTCCAGAAAAGCCGCAGTGACTAACATAACTAAGAATATTAAGTTATCTCCAAGGCAGTCAAGAAAAAAAAAGAAAAAAAAAGAAAAAAAAAATAAAATAATAAAATAAATAAATAAATAATAATATATAATATATAATATAATATATATATATATAATATATATATATATATATAAGTTATATATATATAAAGAGATAATAATCAACCTCCACGACATATATATTCACCACCACTAGATCAAAATTTAAACGATTATAGATATATAGATTCACCTCCACAACAGATTAATAAACAATAATAGGATACATATTGACCTCAACGACAGGACTAATAACACGATAAAAGGATAACATATTCACCTCCACCAGAATCAATAAACGATATAGATATAGATTCACCTCACGACAGATAATAAACACAAAAAGGATACATATTCATCTCACACGACAGGACTAATAACACAATAAAGGATACAAATTCATCTCCACGACAGACTATAACACATAAAGATCACAAATTTCGCCTCCACTAGCTCAATGAACACATAAAGGATACAATTCCTAGTCCACTAGACCAATTAACATATATAAAGGATACATATTGAACTCACGACAGACTAATAACACATAAAGCATACATATTCACTTCCACAAGAATCACTAAAACCGATAATTAGATAGTAGATTCACCTCCACGGACAGACTAATTAACACACAAAGGATACATTCCATCTCCACGACAGCACTAATAACCATAATGGATTACAAAATCCTATCCACTAGCTCAATAACACACAAAGGTTACAAATTTCTATCTACTAGACCAATAACACATAAAGAATACCTTTTAACCTTCTCGACTGAGTACCAAACAACGCAAGGAATTAAATCACAAAAAGGCTATACCTACAGTACAGCGAGCCGGTCCGATATCCAAGAACGATACCACACGACCCTTGGTACAAACTTGGGTACGCGGACTTAAGGACTCTGTGTGAAAATGATGGAAGAAAAAGCTATTCATTTTGGGTTGTATTTTGTTGTTTGATATTTTGTGGAGATTTTATTTCTTATTTTATTTTATTTCATTTATTTTATTTATTTTGTTGTTGTTGTTGTTTGTTCGTTTTTGTTTGTTGCTGTTGTTGTTTGGTGATGAAGAAAAGTCCTTTTTTTAGGTTTTTTTTTATGATTTTATTTTTTTTTTATTTGTTTGTGTGAAGAGAATTCATTCATTTTAGGGATTTATTTTTTAGTTTACTTTTATTTTCTTTTAATTTTTTCTTTGTTTAGTGATGAGGAAATTCTGTTAATTTCCTTGTTTTTCATGTTAATTTCTTTGTTTATTTTCTTTGTTCATATCCACAAATATCCATATTTTCGCGAGGATTTGCTACAGTTTATTAAAAATTCCAAATTCTTTCATTATAAAGAGTTTCATAAATGATGGTTTTTCCTCTGTTTGTAGAAATACGTAAGAAAGTCTACAGTGGGTGTAAAGTGAAAGAAAACATTCGAATACTC
>NW_020870403.1:862485-870466 GCF_003789085.1 Penaeus vannamei | reverse complement strand
GAATGATGGCTGCAGTCTAGACGGCCATCGCCATCTACAGCGCTGACGCGAGATATCGAATGAATTCTATTGTCGGGCCTCCGAGGCAGAGGGGATTCCCCGCCTGACATCCGCCCGAAGCCAGCCTTCGGGCGCCAACAGCTCAAACTTTGGCGTCCTGGCATCGAGACCGCCCCCCCCCCCACCCACCACCCCTCCCCCTCCTCCCAAGACATCTGTGTGGGACGCCTTCTCCTCACGGGCCCTTGACGTCCCGGGAGCGAGCGTCGAGAACGAGCCCCTGGCCCGAGGCTGGCCCGCGCCGTGGCCGGGGCAGCAGCGTCTGCTCGCGGCCACACTCGCGCGACCTCGAGGCCATCTGGAACGCGGCCAATGGGGTTGCCATAGACCGCCAGCACTAATATTACTTCCGGGCTAAGTCTATTCGCTATCGATTTTCGTTGAAGTACCAATCATTCATGTGTGTGTATATGTACAAGGCAATCTGATAATGAAGCGCGTTTTATTGCTTTGTTTACCTGCTCGGAGCCAGGCGCTCGGGCGGCGCTGGCGGGTAGGTCTTCGCTCCCGACGTCGCCTCAACGGACGAACTTCCTTTGATCTTGCCATTGCGAGCCCGGCGCTTCCCTTCCTGGGACTGGGGAGCAAGGGACTAAGCGGGGAAGAGAGCACGAAGGAAAAGCTCAGAAAAGGAAAAAAGACCTAACAATCGGAGCATCAGTTACAAAAACAACAACGAGGACATTAATTTCCGTGACGCAATCTGAGCAGCTCTACTAACGCCAACAGTAACACCTCCATCACCATCTCCACTATCTCCAACGCCACCATCACCTATGCCTCCTCCTCACACACTGCCTCCGTAGCCACAAACACCAGCGCCTCCACACACCTCCTCTCCATGACCAGCACCCATCACCACCACCTCTGCCCTATCCAACCCAAAAACAACACCTCCTCTATCGCCACCTCATCCACCACCTCCAATCAATGTCCCTATATCAACACTGTCCCTTCCCACCTCCATCACTGTCTCCTAATCACCACCTCCAACACAGTGTCCTATCACCACCTCCAATCACTTGTGCGCCTATCACACAGCCTTGCAAACTTCCTATCACCACTCCATCACCTGTCCCTATCACACCTCAACACTGTCCGCATCACCACCACCATCCTGATGTCCCTGAGCACACCTCCACACTGTCCTACCACCCTCCAATGCACTTCCCTATCGGCCACCTCCAAAACACTGTGTTCCCGGATCACACCTCCATCACTTCCCTATCACCACCTCCAACACTGCCCTATTCACCACTCTCATCACTGTCCCTATCACCACCCCTCCATCACTTGTCCCTATCACCAACCTCCATCACTGTCCCTATCACCACTCCAACACTGTCCCTATCACCACCTCCATCACCTGTCCCTACATTCACCACTCAACACTGTCCCCTATCACCACCTCCATCATCTGTCCCTATCACCACCTCCAACACTGTCCCTATTCACCACCTCCATCACTGTCCCTATCACCACCTCCAACACTGTCCCTATCACCCCTCCATCACTTGTCCCTTCACACCCCACCTCCTATCAACCACATTGTTCCTATCACCACCTCCAACACTGTCCCTATCACCACCTCCAACACTAACTCTCCAATCACAGCCTCACCCTCGCTGCCACATTCTCTACTACCTTTTCCTCCTCCCTTAACCACCATCCACCACAAACCTCTCGGTCCCCCCCTCCACACCACCACTTCTCATCTTGCCCCCTCTTCTCCTCGTCCTCCTCCTCTTCTTCCTTCCCCTCTCTCTTCTCTCCCTCCCTCACCCCCTCTCTCCCACCTCCTCCTCTCCTTCCTCCCTGCCCATCATCCCCTCTCTCCCACCTCCTCCTCTCTTTCCTCCCCTCCACCCTCCCTCTCTTCCCCTTCTTCCTCCCATTCTCCCCCTCCCCCTCCTCCCCCACAGCCCCCAATCCATCAGAGTAATCCCGATTAATCCCCGATTCATCACACGGATCGACCAGTGGAACACCAGGAACAACTGACATGTTTGGCTTATCCTTCTCGGCCGAGTCAGCGAGGCTGTCGGCCCGAAGGCTGGGGAGGGAAGGAGAAGAGGAAAAGAGAGGAGGAAAGATGGAGGAAAGGAGGGTACGGAAGAGAGAGAACAGAGGAGAGGAAGCAAGCAGGAGAGGAGAAGTAGGGTAGACGGATGGTAAGAAACAAGAGGAAAGAGAGGAGGGAAGGAAAGGAGGGTAGGGGAATGAGGAAGGGAGAGGAAGTTATGGGATGGACGGGATAAAAAGGAGGGTTCAGGACGGAAGGGAAAACGCAGAAGAGAGGAGGAAGGAAAGAAAAGAGCGGTTAGGGAAGCAGGGAAAGAGGAGGTGGAGGATGGAAGAAGAGAGAGGAGAGGGAGGGGCAGGGAAGCGCAAAGGAGGCGAGGAGGTTAGGACGGATGGGAGAAGAGAAGGAGATGAGGGAAGGGAAGAGTAGACGAGGGAAAAGAGCAAGAGGAGGATGGAAGGAAGGGTAGACGGTAAAGGGAAGAAGAGAGAGAACGGCAGGAGGAAGGGCATGAGGGAAGGCTGAATCAAGGAAGACGGATAGTCAAGGGAAGGGAAGAAGAGAAGAGTAAGGAGGGAAAGGAATGGAGGGAGAAGGAAGAGGGAATGGATGGGAGAAGGAGGAACAGAGAGAGAAGAGGAAGCAAGGTAAGACGGAAGGGAAAGAAGAAAAGAAAGGAGGAAGGCGAGGAGAGACGGGAGAGGATATTTTCTTGTAAGAAGAAAACTTTATCCTTTTACGCTCATTTAATCAATTTTTTCATCTTTCCTTTGTTTTTATTCTCTTCTCTACTTTTATCTGGTCTTCGGGGCTGCAGGGCAGTGTTCGGCGTGCCGATTTAAACCACGAGACGGAAAAGCACGGGGATCGGACAGGCGGCGAGGAGGCACCGAGAGAAAACCTGGATGCTGCCTTCTCTCCCCTCGCCCTACCTCCTCCTTGCTCTCGTCCTCTTCCTCTTCCCCTCCTCTCCTCCTCATTTCTCTTTCGTGTCTTCTCTCATCCTTGCTGGCCCTCTCTCCTCCCACCTCCTCTTCCTCCTCTCTTCTTCTTCTTCCTCTTTCCTGCGCCACTTCCTCTTCCCTCCCTCCCTCCTCTGGCTCCCTCCTGCTGCTGCTTCTGCGCCTCCTCCGCCTCCCCACCTCTTTGCCTCCTCCCTTTTCCCCTCCTCTCCTCTCCTCCTCCTCACCCCTCTTTCTCCTCCTCACCTCTCTTTTCCTTTCCTCCTTCCCTCCGTCTCTTCCTCCCTCTTCCTCCTCCTCTTCCCTCTTCTCCTCCTCTTCCACTCTTCCTCGTCCTCTTCCTCCTCCTTCCTTCTCCTCCTTTCCTCATTTCCTCTCCTCTCCCTCCTCCTCTCCTCGCCCCTACATCTGCCCGCCGTTCTCGTCTGCCGGTTGGAAAAAATGAGGACGAGCAAAATTTATGGAACAAGGATGAAGTGTCTCGTTTTGCGGTGTGTTGTTAATTAACTGCGTTTTCGTCTTCGCCCAGGGAAGCCCCGGATGCGGTACGAAAGAGAGGAAAAGAGAGAGGAAAGAAAAGATAGAGAGAGAAGGAGAGAGAGAGGGATAGGGGGGACGGGAGCGGGGGGGTGATGTAGAAAGAGAGACTGAGAGAGAGAGAGATGACGGGCGTGGGGTAGAGGAGAAGAGAGGGAGGAGAAGAGCAGGATGGGATGGCTGGAGGAGAAGGGGGGAGAGAGACCGTGAGAGGAGACGTGAGAGGGAGGGGACGGGGAGGGAACAGAAAGAAGAAGGACGGACGGAGAGAGAGAGAGAGAGAGGGAGAGAGAGGAGGCGTTCACGGATGCAATGTAAGACGAGCACTTGTGATATCCAACCGGCGTTGTGATAGATGACGGCTGTCCAGTAATTACCGATATAATTCGAGTCTTTGCGTCTACTGATAGCCTTTCGTCACTTATGACTTGTAGTACGTCTCGTCTCGTATGCGTGAACGTTTCTCATTATGTCCTATCGCCGCATGTACTCTACTGATTGCCTCTGTGTCCTTCTTTTTTGCCGAAGCCGGTACCTTCGCGTCTATCTCTCCCTTCGGGGGGAGCGCGCGAGATCTCCAGAATGAGCTCTGCTCTTCTCTCTCCCTCTTCTATCGTGTATACTGGACATCCTTTCCATCAATCACTGCATAGCGGTTCCGCCGCTATCGCGTCGGCGCTCTGTCAGCTCGCGCGCGCGGCGGGTGCGACCTTCAGCCTCTCCTTCGCTGCACGCGTATCGGCTGAACGTGTGACAGGCTTCAGCGGCTTATTCTCAGCGTCCTGAGGCTAGTATTCGTATTCGATTTCGATCCGCACTTGCGTCTCTCATGACTGCTTAGCTTCGCTCAGCTCATCTTCCGCCGAGCCCGTACAACAGTACTCATGTCTATGCGAACTACTCTAACGTCCTACATGTATCCAGCTGCCGCAACTCTCTAATAGTTATCAGCTTATGCTCGTAGCGACGTGGCGCTTCTCATCGTATGCCGCTTCAGTGATCGACGTGACTACGTTCTGCTTTTCGTTCTCGGTTCGATAGACAATCTCAGCTGAATTGTAACCTGCGGATTTTCTGACCTAATACTCAGGCTACATCCATCAGTGACTCTGGCACCTCAGTTAGATCCGTAGGATCATAATTATCTAGTTCAAAGCCGAATCCCGCCTTCTCGCTAACGGCCTGCTGGATCGAATGCAGACAGCCTTCCGATTGATCTTACAGATTAGTGCGCACATTCCTGCCTACGTAGCCTTGATCTAACCAATCGCCCAGACGCGAGCATCTCTAGCTACCTTCTGCATTTTCAGTACTGCTCGCAGTGGTAGTTACAATCGTCGTACTTCGTCCATCGTCATCCTGCTGGTCCTCCTCTCCGAGTCTCTCGCTCTAACTACTGCCGTATGCTGTCTTTGCCGGACGCTGGGTAATATCGCCAAATGCTGTGTCTAAATAACCTTCGGTTACCTATCGATGTTCGTCTAGTGATGCTCTCTTTGTACGTCGCGTATCACCTCTTGTCCAATTGCTACGCTACTTATCTCTCGACTGTTATCAGCCGTGGTTACTTACTTAACTCGCACGTCATTCGTTGCCTCTCATCGGGAGTCCCTATTATAGTCCCGTCAATAAGTTGATCCACGTGTGCAATTACCGCGACGACTTCATCGCCGTCCTCGCGCCCTGATCGCGCAGACTCATCATCCTACCCGTCCGAGACAGACGCCCGTTGTTCGAGCTTGCTCCGGTTGTGCACCGCACTGTACTCATCTTATGAGTACTCTTACCGAGCACACTCCTGCACCTCGATGCATATTAATGTTATGTCTCGTCTCGTCGGTTCAGATAGCTCCTCTCGTCGTATACAAATGTCTAGTATAACTGCATCGTATTCGCGCACCAGCGACTATCTAATCTGACCAGTCTTCAACTCGCCATATAAGCGCAGTCAGGCACTCCCGTACATCATTACTCATGAACGCGCGTTAGAGTCCGTAGTGCGTAATAGCGTGCCCTTACTGGAGCATTACGCATACACGCATAACACCCGCACTGATTGTCGCTCTGAGGGAAGACAGCGCTACGCTACGTCGTGATCGTTGAGCACGTAACTGCTACGTCTACCCGTCCTGCAACTTGCGCGCATCGCATTAAGCGTACTCTGTTCGTTGCATGTCTGGATCCGCGTAGCGCTAAGTCATCGAGTCAATCTATCGATGCAGCCGAGGCTATGATCCAACATGTCTGCGCAGAGCGTTTCGCTTCCATATAGATCTCGTAAGCGAGACCGCTTAAGCTAAGCGCATGAAGATCAACCACGAACTCATCTATGAATACATTGTTAGCATCGTCACGACTCGTGAGCTGCTCCTAGCCTCAACGTTCAGCAACCTCTCCGTGATGTATGCTCGACTAATCAGCAAAGATCCATGTCCTCATCTCTTCGTTACTGTCGGTCTAGTGACTAGTCACTATACGCGACTAACATCAAGCTATATATCGCTGCATATTCAGTACACCCTGATCCGTCAGCTAGTCCGGCTAGCTGATGCTACTCACTCTATATCGGTCTGTAAGTCGGCTCCGCTCCTACACATCGCCATTTCTATGGTAACTAGTCAACATGACTATGACTAGACCTGCAGAATGTGAGCGATAACGTGTGAAGAGATCGCTAGCAGATGCAAATGTACTGTGTCTCGTCGCATCTCGCTACATCGTACTCCACCGACACTCCTCTCTACATTACATCGTTTGTTGATTGAGCCTAGTACGCAGATCTAGAGCTCTAGGCGTCTCATGAATCCATTTCATATCTGATTAATACAGCTACTCTCGCTATTATCGTATATTCACTATCGCATCGCCTCACTACGGGTCTCTCCTGCGTCTCGCATCTCCGGTCCGGATCCAGATCCTCCGTCTATGAGCTCGCCCTCTGGTTCGCTACATCCTCTCTTCCCTCTATCGCTCTATCCAGGTCTCCGCTCCCTCCCATTTCTGCGCTCATCGTACCTCACCGATGCTCTCTGACTCGCACTGTCCGCTCTTCGTGCCTTCGAGTGTCCTCGGGCTCTCTTTACTTATGGATGTACTGCCATTCTCTCTACGACGAGTCTCTTTCTGTCTGTCTAATGATGATTAGTTCCCTGCACTACTTCCTCGCATCTGTGGTTTTGTTCGCTTCGCCTGTCCTGTCGCCTATCAGTCGTCATGTATCCTGCGCTTTAACTGCTGGCGTTCGCTCATATAATCGAGACTATCCTCGACCTCGATTAACTTGTGATCGCTAGAAGGTCTTGACTTTTATCTCTTTAGAGTCTCATCGGCTGCTGCTTCACTCACGCTACGTATTCTTGTACTCGAGCCGTGTCGGACGATGCTTATATATGCTATTCTGTATATCCGTGTAGATTTGCTGATGCTCATGTACGCTACTAATCGTCAACTTGTCCCAGCTACTTTAGTAGCAACTAATAAACCAGTACTACACTCGATATGAATCATCTTAGCGTATAGATGACTCCACACGTCATATAATATTGTCGCTGAAGAGAACTACGTACGCATGCCCGCTCATATACTTGCTCGCCTGCTTTTTAGCCTATGTATCTGCATATTAGTGCCCCCTCCGCGCGCTCGTGGTCCTCGCCTCGAGCTATCTTGTGGAGACGGGGTATCGCACAGCTGTCTCTACGTCGCGATCTTCAGTACTGGCACTTAAAGGATCGTGATCCCTGCCACGACTGCTCCGCCTCCTGTACCGTGCACCGAGAGTCTATGGTCCTGGTCGCTAAGCCGCTCGATTCTAGCTCGATAAGACATTATTCTTGATTTCACTCAGTGGAACAGGATGCTGGAGATGTCATTGCGAGTCCCTCTCATCCATGATTCAGTGTTCCCTGGTATATCGCCTCTGATTGCTTCTCCTCCCCTGAATATAAATATCATATGAGCGTGTTGGATACTCGACGTCGAGTGTCTTCTAGATGTGAGGTCGTATATGATGGATTCTCTTCCTGGTTTGCTGTATCAGATCACTACATCTCTTCGTCCGTCTGCGCGTCGCATATCTATATGCTAACATTCCGATTCACTGTTCATACCTTTGCATATTGGAGTAGCGCATCGTCTCTCTAAGATATTGCTAGTGCTTAGTTACTGCTCCATGGGTGTACTGCGCTCCCCAGGCGTGGCTGAGTATTCTCGCGAAAGATAGATCTCAACTCTCATTTTGCGCGTCCCTATACATCATAGTGACTGGCTTACATGATGATATGTGCATCGGATGTTCTATTGCCGTAAGAGATAATCTCAGCGTGTATCCTATATGTCCTTTATCATGTTATCATGCTCGCGCATATGCCACGCCTCTTTCGTCGCTCTATGATTAGTGCAT
>NW_020870403.1:857485-859985 GCF_003789085.1 Penaeus vannamei | reverse complement strand
GCTCTTGTGACATCAGTCAAAGATGTGGCTTGTCTGTTTATTGCGCTTCTAAACCACCCCTGTGTAAGAGAACGGCCGGGGTGACCATCCACTGGCATGTGCGCGGGAAGTTGAGGGCGCAGTTCAGCAAAGAAATTGCTAGGGACTAACCGCTACCACGGCCGCCACGCAGCCCATATTATGTTAGATATGTATATATTATTATATATATGTATATATATATATATATTATATATATATATATATATATATATATATATAATATGTGTGTGTGTGTGTGTGGTGTGTGTGAGTGTGTGGTGTGTGCTTATCTATTTCTCTCCACATCCTTTCCTCTATTCTTTTCTCCCTTTCCCTGTTTTCTGGCGATCTCTATTCTCTCTTTGCAAGTCCTCCCAGTCTGTTTCTAATTATCGGCACTACTTCTCTTATCTCAGTTTTCCTCCCTCCCTTCCCTTATTCCCGGCAGAACTAACCGGTTATAAAAAAAAGAAAAAAAAGAAAATGCGCATTTTGATGTACCCAATTCTAGTTCTTCGACCCCGCTGCAGTATCCAAAAAGAAGCACAAAAAAGGAAATATAAAAAAAAAATCATAGCTTTTCCAGGATTTCTGACAATTGATATACGCTAATGCCGTGTGGAGGAAACAGGAAAACAGACAAACACAAAAACATATTTCAAATTTACTAAATCTAAGAGAGATAAAAAAATAGATTCAAAATAGTTATATATATATATATATATATATATATATATTTATATATATATATATATTATATTATATATTAATATATTATATGTTGGTGTGTGTGTGTGTGTGTGTGTGTATTATATACATATATTTAGAATAGATAGATAGATAGACTTAGATAGATAGATAGTAGATAGATATAGATTAGATAGAATTAATAGATATATAGAGATTAGATAGATATAGATATGCATAGAGATAGAGATAAATAGATATATACATACATCATACATACTATATATATTTATTACTATATATATTATATTATTATATTATATTATATATATATATTATATATATGTATTATATCTTATCTATATTCTATATATATATAATCCTTCTATCTATATGTATAGTATTATATATATCTATATATATATATATATATAATATATAAATAATATATATATATTATATATTTATATATATATGTATTGGTTATATATCTATTCTATATTAATATATATCTATTATCATCTTATGTTATATATATACTGATATATAAATATATATATATATAATATATATATATATATTATATATATATATATAGTTTATATATGTATAATTATATGTATATTATATATTCTTTATATTATATAAATATAAATATATATTATAATATATACTATAATATATATACTTAATATATATATTTATATAATTTACATTATATGTATATATGTATATATGTGTGTTAAAGTTATATATATTATATGTATATATATATATATATATAATATATATATATATATATATATAATATACTACATATATCATATTATAGATAGATAAGATTAGATAGAGGATAGATAGATAGATAGATAGATTAGATAGCATACATCATAATAGCTACATACATACCATACATATTTTTATACATACATATATATATATATAGTATATATATTATATATATATATATATATATATATGTATTATATTATATATACTTATATTATATTATTATATATTTATATATTATATATATATATATAATATATAGTTACATATACATACAATATACATAACGGGAGACGGAGAGTCGAGGAGGAGGAGGAGGGAGGAGGGAGAGGAAAGGAGGGGCTGAAGCGGAAAGAGAAGGATGAAAGCGAAGGCAGGTTAGGAAGAGGGGGAGTAGGATTAAGGGATAAACGTTTGGAGCTTTAAAAAATTGGGAAAGTCAGAGACGGGAGGCAGGCGAGGAGGAGAGGAAGGAGGAAGAGGGGGGAAGAGTTGAAGGAGGAGAGGGGAGACGGGAATGAGGGAGAAGAGGGAGAAGGGAAGGATAGGATGATGAGGAGGGAGGGGAGACGAGAATAAGGGGAAGGAGGAAGAGGAGAAGAGGAAGACAGAGAAGAGGGAAAGAGGAAATGGACGAGGAAGGAGGAAAAGAAGAAAAGAAGGGGAAGGAGGGAGGACTAGAAGAAGAGAAGGAGGAGAATAGAAAGGGAAGGAGGATGGGAGGAGGAGGGAAAGAGGAGACGAGAAGAAGAGGGAAGGAGGAAGATTAAGGATAACGGGGGAGCAGAGAAAGACGGAAGAAGGGGAGGAGAGAAGGGAGGAGTTAGGGAAAAGGAAGGAGACGAGAAGAGAGAGGAGGAGATAAGGATAAGGGGGGCAGAGAGACGAGAGAAAGGGAGGTTTGAAGAGGAGTAGAAAAGGAAGGAGACGAGAAGAAGAGGAGGAGAGGAAGGATAAGGGGGAGCAGAGAGACGAGAAGAAGGGGAGGAGGGAAAGGGAGGAG
>NW_020870403.1:839985-852485 GCF_003789085.1 Penaeus vannamei | reverse complement strand
AAAAACAGATTCACAAAAAACAAAACAATAAGATAAAAAAAAAACAGATTCACAAAAAAACAAACAATAAAAAAACAGATTCACAAATAAACAAACAATAAGATAAAAAAAAAAACAGATTCACAAATAAACAAACAATAAGAAAAAAAAAACAGATTCACAAATAAACAAACAATAAAAAAACAGATTCACAAATAAACAAACAATAAGATAAAAAAAAAACAGATTCACAAAAAAACAAACAATAAGATAAAAAAAAACAGATTCACAAAAAAACAAACAATAAAAAACAGATTCACAAATAAACAAACAATAAGATAAAAAAAACGGATTCACAAAAAAAAAACAATAAGACGTCAAGTTGTCGTCATGTCTCCAGGGATTGTCTTATTTTCGTCCGTTTTATTGCCTTGTTGACAGGTTATTATTCTGTGTCTCTATCTCTGTCTTTCTTCTCTCTCTCTCTCTCTTCTCTATCTCTGTCTTTCTTTCTCCCTCTCTCTCTTCTCTCTCTCTTTCTCTCACTCTCTCTCTCTGTCTTTCTTTCTCTCTCTCTCTCTTCTCTATCTCTGTCTTTCTCTCTCTCTTTCTCTTTCTCTCTCTCTCTCTCTCTCTCTCTCTCTCTCTCTCTCTCTCTCTCTCCTCTCTCTCTCTCTCTCTCTCTCTCTCTCTCTCTCTCTCTCATTCCCTCCTAATTCACTCAATAATCACAAATAAATAGACGAAATAAAAAGTGAGATCGGATCCCTTCTTACAGCCGCATCGAAATCTCTTAAAGCAGGATCCAACCCTCTTATTTTCTTCACGAGACAAAAGAGCAGCGCCTCGGACTCGTCTCGCGGTCTCGAATCCACACAGCCGTTGCTCCTGTGGGTTATTTTACGGTCTAAGTCAATCCCTTTTTATGACTGTTAACTGTTAAGTCAGTCCTGTGTGATAAGGCTGATCCGTGCGAGATAACGGGGATAAATTCCTTATCATTTAGGTTGGGAGTGTTGGTTTTATCACATTTTTTCTCTGTCGTGTTTTTTTTTCTGTGAATAAAAGAGTGAATGTATATTTACATTATGTATATATATATGTTATATATATATATATATATATATATATATATATATATATATATATATATATATATACATTTTTAAGAATGAAATAAAATAAAAGAACCCAACTCACCCACCAAAAAAGAAAGAAAAAAAAATAATGATAATAATAATAATAATGATGATAATAGCAAATGAAAAATATTAATGTTAGCAGCAGTGATTATAGCTGCTGACAGGAGCACGATGAAGTGAAATTAATATCGGTAACGATAATTTAATAAAATTTATCGCCAGTGACGCCAATAAATGTCAGTTTAATGTTTTTGTGGACACTCGAACGCTCGTGCAGATGTCTTCTTCCGATATTTATATACTTTTTATTATTTTCCCTAATAAAAAAAACAGAATATCATTATTATCAACAAATCATTTAAAAGATGATAATGAATAGCAATAAAACATAAGAATAACAATACAAAAATATTTGTTATAAACGTCATTATAAACAATTTTATCTTTTCCTCTCTTTTCTCCAATTTATTGACTTCTAAAGTACGTATCAAATATGTAAGAATATATAAGTAGACATGATTTTCTTCTCTCTTTTTTTCCTGTTTATTAATTTATACGAAAGCACGTATCAAATATAAGACAATATTGTTATACACCTATGTATTTTTCTCTCTCTTTTGGCAGTCTATGAATTTCCATCCTAATGTATCAAATACATATCAATATTCATGTACTTATATTGTATCTCTTTCTTTTTTCCAGTTTACACCGGAGATCGCAGTATCCAAGCAGGCAAAAAGGCCCCACACTAACTACCCGCCATGGATCCTCGAGTTTCCCGCCATTTTTACGAGCGTGTTTACAGCTGTGCTTTCATGGCGCCCAACAGCTGTTCCTCGCCTTCGGGACTGTTGTAAGGACATGATGCGGGCCTGTTGATGGGAAATCTTTTTTTTTATGTTTAATTACTGTGATGGTTTGATGATGTTTGGTTTGATGAGGATGTTGTGGTAATGTTATGTGTTGTGATGAGGAGATAAGGGGGGTGTGTGTGTGTGTGTGTGTGTGTTGTGTGTGTGTGTGTTGTGTGTGTGTGCGTGTGTGTTGTGTGTGTGTGTGTGTGTGTGTGTGTGTGTGTGTGTGTGTGGAGATATCGAGGTAGCGTGGTTATAAGAAGGGATTAGAGGGATTATTGTTATGCAATTATATATTTCTCAGGCCACGTTGCTGTAATAACAATGATGGTTATTATTATTTTATTATTATTATTTCTAAAGAAACTACGATGCAATTCGCGATTCATTACAATTTCTTTATCCATCATTTTGTTCACGGAGGTGCGCGCAGGTACATATTACATCCGATTTACAACCCCGCATTTTTTCCTCTTTTATCCCGACTCCGTTATCAAACTATCGTACACCATATCTCGTTATCGAACTAGTCGTAAATCTTGCTGTTATTTATAAGCTCTGGGTGTGCTTGGATTTAGGAAGAATGAGAAAAGTAGTGAGTTGAGAACGATTACGTAACGCGGATTTATCGCTTGTTCTAGTTTTTTTTGGCGCGAAATTCGTCACTGGGTCGCGAGTTGATCCAATATGGCGGACCATTAGGGTGATACCTTATTTGGTGAAGGATGGGGTGTTACGATTAAATGGCTTTGTTATTGAATAAAATAAGAGTGAAATTATGATGAGGAGGATGCAGAGGTCTGCGCATACATGTTCATTTCATCTTGTGTATCTGTCTGTCTGTCTCATTCTGTCTGTATCTCTCTCTCTCTCTCTCTCTCTCTCTCTCTCTCTCTCTCTCTCTCTCTCTCTCTCTCACACACACACACACACACACACACCACACACACACACACACACACACACACACACACACACACACACACACACACACTTACACACACCACACACACACACACACAAAACACTTACACACACCACACACACACACACACAACACTTACACGCACACAAACATGTGACCACACAGCCCCCTCGTTCTCTTAATTATTTTGCCTTATAGAATTATCATTTAGAGACTTATTAGAGCGTGATTGTGCCCGTAATGAGGCCATAACTCGTACATCTTGCTGCTTATATCTTCTCGTTGCCTGGCCATTATGAAAACAATGTTTTTCTTAATTAATGCACTATGTACACGTAAGTTCTTGCTTGTGTGTATATTGCGGTGTAGGTTGGTCTCTCGGGGTAAGTTATTTTCATGGTGATGCTGATAATGATTATTATTGTTGTGATTTATTGTTGTGATGCGTAGGTATATATGCATGTATATATACACGCACACACAGAGCAAATATACACGAGCACACACGAACACACACACACCACGAACACACACACACACGAACACACACACACGACAACTTACGCACGCACGCACAAACACACACACAACACACACACACACACGAACCCACACACACACACACACACACAAACACACGCACACACACGCACACGAACACACACCCACACACACACACACTTACGCACACGAACACCCACACACACACACACACACACACACACACACACACACACACACACACGAACACACACACGAACACACACGAACACACACACACACACACACACACACACACACACACACACACACACACACACACACACACACACACACGCTTACGCACACATAAACTGTTTAGAAGCATATTCTTGAAGGCAACTTGCAAATTGATGAAAATACAAAAGGCAATATAAAATACGATTATATATTTTGTTTATCGCAGAGGCTGTATGTAGAATTAATTAGACCCCGAGTTATTAACCTTCATGAATTTATTGCCTTTTCTAAAAATAAAAAAATCCATACAAAATTTCGAGCATTTTTTTTCAAAATTATTACTATTTTTGTTGTGTCTTTGTCATACGAAAACGCTTGGAATTTCATAGCGAGGGGGGGGGGGAGGGAGGGAGAGACGGGGGTGGGGGTAGGTAGGTTAAGAGGTGTTGGTATTAGGCTCCCCATAAGGACTGTTTTCCTATTCCATTAGCGCTTGCAGATGGTTCTTAACGACACAGTTCTAAGCAGGGCAACAGGACACCTGCTGTCAGACGTACGATAATCTCTTAAATATTTCTTCTCTGTCTATTTTTATCATATTTTTTTCCTTTTCTTTTTTTCTTAAGTATTTGCGATTCCCAATTAACACCAATCACGTCCCTGTTTGATTAATGGAAGTTTATACTGATTAGCACGTGTATACAGCAATGTGTACATGGATGCACGGATCCACACAAACACACAGGCAAGCACACGTACACGCACATATACGTATACACACATGCACATACAACGCACACACGCATACACACACAGACCAACAAACAAGCACACACACACAATAACACGACACACACACACACACACACACACACACACACACACCACACACACCACACAGACACAACACAACACAGACACACACAACACACACACGCACACACACACACACACACACACACACACAGACACACACCACGCACACACACACACACAAGGTCGTGTATTGCTTTAATGAAAGAAGCAAGCCTGGTCTTTCAACGTTAATTACCCGAGGCCAAAAAAAAAAAGAAAAAAGAAAAAAAATCTAATCTATTTGGACAAAGGGGAAGACAAGAAACTAGATGCGTAAATATGCGTATGTAAATATGTTTAGCTGTCTGTCTTTCAGTCTGTTTGTCTTTTAGTCTGTCTGTCGGTCTGTCTTTCAGTCAGTCTGTCTGTTTGTCTTTCAGTCTGTCTGTCGGTCTGTCTTTCAGTCAGTCTGTCTGTTTGTCTTTCAGTCTGTCTGTCGGTCTGTCTTTCAGTCAGTCCTGTCTGTTTGTCTTTCAGTCTGTCTGTCGGTCTGTCTTTCAGTCTGTCTGTCTGTGTGTCTGTCTGCCTCGATAATTAGTGGCTCACTCTTTATGTCGATTTAGCAACGTTTGTTGTTATTTACTGTCTTCTTTGGTAGTTTTTTTTTCCTTGTTTTCTCTCTCAGTATATATATATATATATATATATATATATATATATATATATATATATATATAATATATATATATATATGTGTGTGTGTGTGTGTGTGTGTGTGTGTGTGTGTGTGTGTGTGTGTGTGTTGTGTGTGGGTGTGTGTTTGTGTGTGTGTGTGTGTGTGTGTGTGTTGTGTGTGTGTGTGGTGTGTTTGTATTCATTCGTGTTATCATACACTTTTTCCACTTCTCTCCATCTTATTTTCCTTCTTACTTTCCTCCCTCCCTTTCCCCGCCTACTCTCTCTGTTTCCTTCTATATCCTTTCCTTTTCTTTGCCTCTACCTCTAGTCTGTTTCCTCCCTTTCTTCTCTCCTCTCTCCCCTTCCTTTTTGCCCTATCCTCTCCTCCCCCTCTCCCCATCTCTCCCTCTCTCTCTCCCTTTCTCCTCTCCTCATCTCTCCCGCTCCCCTCCCTCCCCCTCCTCTCTTTCTTTCTCGCCCTTCCCTCTCTCTCTCTCCCTCACCTCCTCCCTCACCCTCCCTCCTCCATGCTCCCTCCCTCCCCTCCCTCCTCTCCCTCCCACCCTCCCTCTCTCCTTCCGTCCCTCTCTCTCTCTCTCCTCCTCTCCCTCCTTTTCCACCCTCCCTCCTCTCTCTTCCCCCTTCCCTCCGCCCATATCTCACCTCCCACCCCCCTCCCACCTCCCTCTTTCCACCCCTCCATCTCTCACCCACACACGCGCTCTCTCTCTCTCTTTCTCCCACAGAAAAACGGGCGCGGCGCCATCTTGTGGAGATCTGCATCACCATTCTCCTCCCTCCCCCGGTAAGCGAATCCGGGCAACAGGAGGCGCCAGCAGCGATCATCAACGGCGAGGCTATGCTAATCTCCTCCTCCTTCCTTTGCAGGGTGGTTGAGGGTTGGGGGTAGGGAGGGAGGGTGGGAGAGGGAGGGAGGGTTTGGGGAGGGAAGGGTTGGATGGGTGGGGGAGGGGGGGGGGTTGGGGGGAGGGTTGGAAGGGTGGGTTAGGGGGGAGGGTTGGGGAGGGAGGAAGGGTTGGAAGGGGTGGAGGAGGGGTGGGGAGGGAGGGTTGGGTTGGGGATGTGGAGAGGAGGGGTGGGGGAGGGAGGAAAAGGGTGAGGTTGGGGGGGAGAGGGAGGGTGGGGTTGGGGGAGAGGGAGGAGGAGGAGGAGGAGGAGAGAGAGGGAAAGACGGGAAGAGGATAGAAAGGGAGGAGGGGCAGGAGGGAAAAGACGGGGAGAGAGAGTATGAAGAAGCGAGAAGAAAATAGAAAAGAAGAAAGAAGAAGGGATGGAAATAGGAAGATGAGAGGAGGGGAAGGAGAACGGAAAAGAAGAGGAAGGATGAGAGAGAGGGGGGGAGGCAGAGAAAAGAGAGGATGAGGATGAGGGAAGTGAGGGAGAGGGGGAAGAGGGAGGAAGGGAAGGGAGGAAGGGAAGGGAGGGATGAAAGGGGACGGGAAAAGAGAAGGAAAGAAAGGAAGGAGGGAGAGAGGAGAAGAGAGAGATGGCCAGAAGAGAGGAGAAGGAGGGAGGAAGGAGAAGAGAGGGGAAGAGGAGGAGGCAATGAAGAGGAGAAGGAGGAAAACCACGAGTTTATTTTCCTGTCCTTTTCTTCTTCTTCATTTTCTTCTTTTCCTCTACCTCCTCTCCTTCTTCTTCTTCTTCTTCTTCTCCTCTCCCCTCCTCCTCCTCCTCCTCCCTCCTCCTCCTCCTCTCCTCCTTCCTCCTCCTCCTCCTCACCCTATTCCTCCTCCTCCTCCTCCTCCTCGCTCCCTCTCCTACCCCCTCTTCCTCCTCCTACCCCTCCTCCTCCTCCACCCCCTCCTCTCCCCCCTCTCCCTTCTCCTCCACCCCTCCCTCCTACCCCCTCCTCCTCTACCCCCTCTTCTCCCCCCCACCCCTCCTCCTCCTTTCCCTATTACATCTTCCATAAATCAAGGTTCTACATTTTATTTATTACGATTCGATAATCTTCTGTCTTTGATGCATCGTTCTTGTCAAATCCTCTAGTTATCTTTCTTATTATTACCCTTTTGCTGTTGTTGATATCATTATCACTAATAGCCATCTTGATTGAGCGCGCGCACAGAGCCACAACAGCTGACCTTGCAGTTCATTGCAAATAATATTATTCAAGATGATGACAGTTCCATAATATTCTCGAGAGTTATAAGGGGGGAACAACAGCGCGTTTCGGTATAAACAAAGACAGTAGAGGAATTTTTTTGTTGTTGTTTGTTGTTGTTGTTAAAAAAAAGTCGAAGATTAGGAATGTACAACAGTTTCGATAACAACAACAAAGGACATCAGCGAATCGCCAGAGATATCGCAAGAGAAAGAAGGAATTAGACGTTAATAAAATCGAGTTGTTTTTTTTTTGTCTTCTATTTTTAGCCCGAGCGTCCAGGCTTGGGAGGGGGAGGGGAGGGGGAGGAAGAGGGGAGGGGGAAAGGATAGAGGAACGGGAGAGGAGAGGAGAGGGTGGGAAGAAAGAAGGGAAGAGGGGAATGGAGGAGAGAGGGGAGAGGAAAGAGGAGAGAGGATATTGGAGGAGGAGAGGAGAGGAAGAGGAAAGAGGAGAGAGCCGAGGGAAGAGGGAGAGAGAGAGTGGAGTGTGAAGGAAGAGGAGAGACGAGAGACGAGAAAAGAAGGGAAGAGAAAAGGAAAGAAGAAGGGAGAGAAAAGAAAAGAGAACAGAGGGAAGAAGGGAAGAGGGAGAAGGAAGGAAGAGTGGTAGGAGGGGGGGGGTAATTAGACAGAGGTAGACGTAACTGAAGCTTATGACCCGCCAAAGTGAGGATGAATGAGAGTGGAGTAATTAGGACCAGAAGGGGAGGTCGTGGACCGATAAAAGGGAATTAAAACAAACNTAAAATAAAATAAGATTTGGATGCCTAACTTTTGGCCTAATTTAAGGCTCTCTGTGTCAAAGGCGCTGGGGGCGGGTGTTTCGTCTCTTATCTCTTTTTTTTTCTTTTTATTCCCTTTCTACTTTCTATTTCTCTCTTTTTCTCTCGTTCTTTTTCTATGTCTCTCTCTCACTCTCTCTTCTCTCTCCTCTCTCTCTCTCTCTGTTGTCTCTCTCTCTCTCTCTCTCTCTCTTCTCTCTCCTCTCTCTTCTCTCTCTCTTCTTCTCTCTCTTCTCTCTCTCTCTCCTCTCTTCTCGTCTCTCTCTCTCTCTCTCGGTCTCTCTGTTTATCTATCTATTCTGCCTGTGTTTCCTCCTTCCCCCCTTTCTCTCTCTTTAATCTGTTCCACTAATCTATTTAGCTATTTCTTTATCTAATATAGCTATTCTTCTTCCTCCCCCCTTATCTATCTATTCTAGTCTTCTCCCTCCTAGCTTCCCCACTCTGTCTCTCTCTCTCACCTTGTCTAGCTCCCCCTGCAACTCCCCTCCCCCTCCCCGCCAACTTTCACCACAAACCCCCCATCACACAACCCCCCCCACTTCAACCCACTCACCCCCCCCCTTTTCTTTGACCTTAAAAAAGCGAAGGCAGAAAGAGCGAGAGAGAACGTTCTCGAAGCCGTCAAATGCACGCGGGCCGTTATAGTCTCCATTAACGCCTCGTAAGGTTAGCTGCGAATTTTGTTAAGTATTTTGGCGAATATTTTCGGTGAATCGGGGTTCTCTTGGCTGATTTTACAACGTGGTCATTAATGAAGTTTTTTAAAAAAATATGTATATTTTTATTTTTCGTTCGGATTAGTTTTGTTTTTTTTTTTTTTTTGTTTTGGGAGGGGGGTGATTCTTACAAATTGGTTCTTAATGAACTTTTAAAAATATATATTTTTTATTTTTCGTTTTGGGATTGATATAGAAAGAAGGAGAGATTTTTTTTAAAAGATGCGTTCGGAGGAGGCGACCGGCTGTGTTCGAAACGGTGCATGAGCTTTTTCTGTCTGTGTCATGGGACCTTTCCCGGCCGGTCATGCAGATGGTGTGTAAACAGAGGGTGCGTGCCGTGATGCAAATTTTGCTTATCTTCTTATATTGTCTGCCCCATTCTCTTTTGCTTTCTCTCTTTCTTTTTCTCTCGCGCCTCGCTTTTTAGTTCTTTCTTTCTCTCTCTCTGTCCCGTCCTGTTTTGCTCTGTCTCTGTCTGTCTGTACTCTCCTCTCTCTCCTCTCTCTCTCTCTTCTCTCTCTCTCTCTCTCTCTCTCTCTCGCTCTCTCTCTTCTCTCTCTCTCTCTGCTCTCTCTCTCTCTCTCTCTCCCTCTCCCTCTCCCTCCCCCCTCCCTCCCTCCCTCCCCCCCCTATCTCTCTCCTCTTCTCCCTATCCCTCTCTCCCTCTCCCTTTGTCCCTCTTCCTATCCCCCTCTCTCCCTCCTCTCTCTTCCTCTCTCCTCTCTCTCTCTCTCTCTCTCTCTCTCTCTTCTCTCTCTCTCTCTCTCTCTCTCTCTCTCTCTCTCTCTCTCTCTCTTTCTCTCTCCCCTCCCTCCCTCCCTCCATCCCTCTCTCTCTCTCTCTCCCTCCGTACTCGCCCTCCCTCCTTCCCTATTAGACTGGGTTATTGTCTGGCTTGTAGTGACAGACAGTTTATGCATTTTTTTTTTCATTCGCCCTCTTCTCTTTCTTCCTTCCCTTTCATCCTCTTCCTCTCCCTCTCCCACTAACTTCCCTTGCCCTATCCTTCTCCTTTTCCTTCTTCTCATTTTCCTCTCCCAGTGTCTCTCTCCCTCCCTTCGCTTTCACTTCTCCCTCTCTTCATATCCCCTCCCTCTCTTCTCGCTTCATTTGCTTGTCTCGTTTCTTGTTCCGCTCTTAACCCCTTTTTCCTGCGCCCTTTACTTCCTTTCTCTTTCTCTTTTTTCTATTTCTCTCTTCCCCCCTCTCTCCTCCTGTCTCTCTCCATCTCTCCGTCATCTCCTCCCCCCATACCCCCACTCCTTTATCCTCTTCCTCTCTCCCTCTCTCCCCCTCCTCTCTCTCTCTCTCTCTCTCTCTCTCTCTCTTCTCTCTCTCTCTCTCTCTCTCTCTCTCTCTCTCTCTCTCTCTCTCTCTTCTCTCTTTCTCTTTCTCTTTCTCTTTCTCTCTTCTTTCTCTCTCATTATCCCTCCTCCTCTCTCTTTCTATCCCTCTCCCTTCTCAATTTCTCCCCCTCTTCTTCTCCTCTCTTCCTCTCCCTACCTCCCTCCCACTTCCTCTCCCCTCCTCCTCTCTCCCTTCCCCTTCTCCTCTCTCTCTTCCCCTTCCTCCCACTTCCTCTCCCTTCCTCCTCTCTCTCTTTCCCCTTCCTCCCACTCTCTCCCTCTCCTCTCGCCTCCCCTTCCCCACGGCGCGGCAGATGGTTTCCCCTCCGATAGGCCTCATCATGGCAGGCGTGTGTGTTCAGCGAGAGGGGAAAACAATAGGATGATTAGACCTTTATGGCACCCGGGGAGAGGGAGGGAGAGGGAGGGAGGGAGAGGGAGAGGGAAGGGGTGGAGGTGGGGTAGGCACCCGGGGAGAGGGGGTAGAGGGAAGAGGGAGGGAGAGGGAAGGTGGATAGGTAGGACCCGGGGAGAGGGGAGGGGAGAGGGGAGAGGAGGGTAAGGAGGTAGGAGATGAGACAGGCAGGTTAGGGATGAGGTAGGGTATGTGTTAGGGAAGTAGGGGCAAGGTTGGGTGGGTGAGGGAGATGGGTAGGAGTAAAGGGTGCGGAGAGGTAGGAAAGGGAAAGAGGAGTGAGGGGAAGATGGGGAGAGGTGAGGGTTTGCGGGAAGAGGGAGGGTGAGGGAGTTAAGGGACGGAGGTGAGGGTGGGGGGGGAGCCATGACAGAGGCAATATGGTGTCAGTCTGAAAGTCAGACGAAGCGCCGAGGGGAAATATGTTGCGAGGGAGGCAGATGAGGGGAAAGAGGATGAGGAGATAGGGGGAGAGGGTGGGGAGGGGAATGAGGGGAAATATACCAACCGCGTGGAGTTGTGAGGGATGACTGTGTACCGTTTGATGGTCAGAGGGGAATATAATGAGATAGAATGAGGTTGGTGTACGTATTTGATGAGGCAGGTGTGAGGACGGCCATTTTCTAGTTCTGTGAGGTGGGGCGAACATAGGAGTGAATATTTACACGAGGTAACGAAGAGAAGATAGGTTTTTGGTAGGTTATGAGGCGGCTGTGAGTGAGTTTGAATTAATGAATGAGTGAATGAGGTGGAGCGATCATATTCGCGTGAGGTAACGAAGAGAAGATGGTTTTGGTTGGTTATGAGACGGCTGAATGAGTAAGTGAATGAATGAATGAGTGAGTGAGTGAATGAGGTGGAGCGAACATAGGAGTAAATATTTGCAGAAGGTAACAAAGAGAAGTGATTTGGTAGGGTATGAGGCGGCTGAGTGAGTGAATGAATGAATGAGATAGGGGGAGAAGAGAAGACAAAATGAGGAATAGATAGGTGAATGCGAAAACGAATGATGGGATGGAAAGAGAAGAGAGGAGAATAATGAAGAGACTGTGTGGATGAATAAACGGAAAGAGAGAAGACAGGAAGAGGTGAGAAATAAAGAGAATGAGGAAGAGCCAGCCTGGATGAACAAATGAAAAAATGAGAATATGGAACGAGAAAAGAAGAAAAAGAAAATGATAAAGACACGGTCGAATACACAAAGAAAAAAAATAGGAATATAGAAAGTGAGGAGAAGCGAAAATGAGGAAGAGATGAGGAAGAGATACACCCGGTTTGGCGTCGCGTTGCAGTGTGGGGGAGGGAGAGGAGGGGGTGATGGAAGGGGGGGTGCATTGCCAATATCCGCTGGACGTGACTTGCTTTCGAGGGAGGAGGGGGGGGGGGAGGGGGAGGGGGAAGGGACAGAGGGTAGGTAATGAGAGAGAGAGAGGAGAGAGGAAGAAAGAGAAGCTATGATGAGGAAGAGGGGGAGGAAGAAAAGGGAGATGGGAGGGAGGGAGAAGAGCGGGTAAAGTTAGTGAAAAGAAGGAGAATTGAAAAAAAAAAAAAACTGATAACACAGGAGGAATAGAATAGTGGATGATGATGGAAAATAAAAAGAAAAAATAAGTGAGAAGAGAGAGAAAAAAAGAAAAGACCGAAATAAACTAACAAAAAAGACGAATAAGGAATATGAAAAAAAGAAGAAAGAGAGAGAGAGAGAGAGAGAGAGAGAGAGATTGAGAGAAGAGAAGAAGAGAGAGAAAAAAAAGAGAGAGAGACGAGAGAAAGACAAGACAGAGAACGAAAGAGAGAGAGAGTTGGAGAGTGAGGCAGAATAACAGAGAGACAGATGTTTACTCTGAATAAATTCCCTTTTTATTTGTTGACTGAATCATCATAACTTCCAAATCGCTGTAATGTCGGTTTGAAGCTGGAATTATCTTCTTCCTCGTCTCTTCCCTCCATTCTCCCCTCCTTTATTCTCCCTTTTTTCTCTCTCTCCTCTTCTCTCTCCTGCATCTCGTGTT
>NW_020870403.1:832485-834985 GCF_003789085.1 Penaeus vannamei | reverse complement strand
GGGAGGGGGAAGGGGTAGAATTAGGGAATTGTCATCACGAATCATCAGTCAACGGCGGGCGCAGGTGGGAGAGGTGGGGGGGGGGAGGAGGGGATTTATCATTGACGCTACAGGGGGGGAGGTCGGCAAATTCTATGATGCTAGTTTATTCTTTTTTCTAACGAAAGTTTATCTGGTACCGCATGCATCATACACGGGGACTCTGGATTACGCACATCATCCTATATAAATACGCACATTACCTCTTGTGCGTAACGCTCGTAACATGAGATGCTATTTTAGACCTTATGGCATACAATTACGTCCTGTGATGTATGCATTTTTTCTTAAATCTCAATAGATTTTTTTATATATGCCGTAATTTTTTGGGGTTGATATCGGCTTTGACAATAATTACGATAATCCCCCAATGCCGTAGATAATTTGACAGATGTTAACGATGCGGGGTCGTGTGGTGGGCTAATGGTCGTTTGCTCAATATACTGTTGTTAGTTGTTATTTAGTAAGAAATTGGTCTTTCCATCGTCTCGGGCGAAGGGTCATCGGCAGATTGTGAGGTCGTTGTTGTTGCTATCATTAATATAGTCATTTTTTAATAGTCATTTGGTCATTGTGGTGTATCTGTTTTTTTTTTCTTTTTTTGTACGCTATTTTTTTCTGACTTTTCCCTTTTGTTTCTTGTTCTTCTGCTCTTCTTGACATCTCTTCTCCTCTTTCCATACCTTCCTCTTCATATCACCCTTCTCTTCCTCCCTCTTCCTGCTCTCCTCATACTGTCTTTTTCATTTCTCCTCCCCCCCTTCGTCCCCCCCCTTCCGATTCCTCATCCACTCTTCCTCCATCCCACTCTCCATCCGCCCTTCCACCCACCGCTCCACCGCGTCTCACCTGCCCCCTTCAGCCCCCTCTGCCCTCCACGTGACCAATTCCATCTTCGCCACAACGCCACATGTCCACTCGCCACTCGCTCTCTCTCTCTCGCCCTTTCAGCCGGGGCGCGATCGCGGAGACTGGCGTGGGGTGTCGTTGGTCGTCAGATATTTTTTTTCTTTTCTTTCTTTCTGTCGGATTTATTTGTCTTTTTCGTGCCTTTTTTGGTGTTTTGTCTCTTCCTCCATGTTTCTCTCTCTCTTTCTCCTTCTCTGCCTCTCTCTTCTCTCTCTCAAAATATATAAATATGTATATATATATATATTATATAATATTAGGATATAGTGATCACCACTCCGTGTGATCAGAGTAATATTAATATATGCATAGATACGTAATATAAGGTATATATATAATTATAGTATAATTAAGGTATACTCAGTCATATAGATTGGTATCTATATGTGTCGCTCCATTACCTTCTCGCATATAAGTGGTATATTATAATAAATTATTATTATAGTGTATATAGCGCCTAGACTAATGTAGCATATTTGTATGTATCCCATATTTCTCGACTCTCACTCTTTTAATATNTAATAGATGATACTAAAGGTGATTGATATTGAGAATTGTTATCAATCAGATGATAGTAACAATAACGATAATAATATGATGCTGATGGATAGTAATAATGATAACAATAGTGATTATAAAGATAGTAAAGATAATAAAGAGGAAGAGGGAAAGCGAAAAAATAGTAAAAAAAAAAAAAAAAAAAAGCAGACAAAAAGCAAACAAAGAATGATAAATGATAAATGAAATAGGGGAATTATAAAATAACAGTTGATAAAAAAAGACACAGGTCAACAGAGAAAAGGAGTAAGGGGTATTTGTAGACAAATGACCCCTATATACACTTAAATCTAATTAAAATTTCTATAACATTTCATTATAAAGCAGTAATGGCCGAGTGATTAGGTTCGAATCCTACTCACTGCGAGGATGGAATCTCTTTGGTTGTTCATCTTTAACTCTTTTGGGCGCGTTTCTTGGACGCATTTTTGTTTGTTAGTACAGGTGCACGTGCTTACCAAATATGTGTGCTTATGTATGTATAAATGTAACAGGAACAGCGAAAGGAAGGACAAGAATATATATATATATATATATATATTATATATATATATATATATATATATATAGTTATATATATATATATATATATTATATATATATATTATATTATATATACCTTGTTTGTTTATGTATGCGGAGTCAAAATTAGAGAGATTGATAGCTAGGGCGTGATTCAACGATTTCTTATTGTATCTATCTATCTATCTATCTATCTATCTATCTCTCTCTCTTTCTCTCTTCTCTCTCTCTCTCTTTATATATATATATTTATAATATATATATTATATATATATATATATAATTATATATATATATAACACAAAAATAATAATATATATATATATATATATATATATATATATATATTATATAATATATGTATATATACATATATATACATATAGTACATAATATATATATTATATATATATATATATATATATATATATAATATATATAATTATATATATATAATAAATATATATGTGTG
>NW_020870403.1:809985-822485 GCF_003789085.1 Penaeus vannamei | reverse complement strand
AATAAGAGAAAGAAGACGATGAGAAAAATAGAAAAAGGGAAGCAAGAAGAGACGAGAAATAGAAAAATAATTAAAAAGAAGAAGAAGAGAAAAGAAAGAAGAGAGAAGAAGAGAAAAAGACTTAAGAGCCGTTTGGAGGTTGTGGTCGAGAAGTCTTAACTCTACTCTTGGCCTTGGAGAGTGGGGGGCAGAGGGGGGGGAGAGAAGAGGAAGATGGGGGGAAGGCGGAGGTGGAGGAGGAAGAAGAGGAGGACGAGGAATGGGAGGAGAGGAAGAAGAAGAGGAGGGAAAAGATAGAGTGAGAAGTAAGAGGAAGAAGAAGGAGGAGGAGGGAGTGGGCGAAGAGGAAGGAAGAGGAAGAGGGGGGGAGGAGGAGGAGGGGAAGAAGAAGAGGAGGCAAAGATAGAGTGGGAGGAGTAAGAGGAAAGAGGAGGAGAGGAGGAAGAAGGAAGGAGAGTAGGAGAGGGGAAAGAGAGGAGGAGGGGGAAAAGAGGGGAGGGAGTAAGAAGGAAAGGGAAGGAGGAACAAAGGAGTAAGAAAGGAAAGAGAGTAGGGAGAAGAGGGAGATAACCCAGAACACAGTAATATCACAATATCACATAACATAACAACATCAACGACACCAATTTATTTACTTTTATTTTATTATTATTATCATTATTATTTTTTTTAGTATTATTACACACAGTAAGAACAAATCCCATTACCCCCCTCCCCCCACTCCCACCCCAACCCCCACGAGAGAGCCTTCCGCAGATGAACACGGTTCCTGTCATAAAATCATCGTCTATTATTTCTTTATCTTTCTCTCTCTCTCTTCTCTCTTCTCTCTCTCTCTCTCTCTCTCTTCTTTCTCTCTCTCTCTCTCTCTCTCTCTCTCTTCTCTCTCTCTCTCTCTCTCTCTCTCTCTCTCTCTCTCTCTCCTCTCTCTCTCTCTCTCGTCTTCCTCGTCTCTCTCTCTTTTCTCTTTCTCTTTTCTCTCGTCCTTTCGTCTTCTCTCCTCACCCTCCCTCCCTCTCTCTATCTATCTATCTATCTATCTATTCTATCTATCTATCTATCTAATCTATCTATCTCTATTCTATCTATCTATCATCTAGATCCAATGATATTCTGTCTGTCTATTTAAATCTATCTGATCTATCTTGTCTAGCTATCAATCATTCCATCTATCTATCTGTCTAAATGGCTATCTATCAACCAATCTATCTATCTATCTATCCCGTCCCTCAGTATCTCTTTCCCTTCCTTCCTCCCTCTCTCCTAATCCCCGACTCTCCTCCCACGTTGTTCCAAGAAATACACGTGTCTCCCCTCGAGCATGACGAACGTACAATTCCAATAGAAAATGGGAAACGGAAGCCTACCAGACTCAGCGGTGTGGGCGTGGCCGGCCAACGACGAAGGGCGTGACGGGGGCGTGTTTGTCTCCCATGACGTAACCGCAGATCTTCCAAGACACACGCTGAGTAGTGATAGTATTTTTTTTATCTATTTATTGTTTTAATTTTTATTTATTATTTATTTTTATTTTATTTTAAATTTTTTAGGTTAGTGTTCCGTTCGTTTAACAGTATATGCGATTGTTTATGCATTCACATTTATCTATGCTTTGTCCTCTCTTCTCTCTCTCTCTCTCTCCTCGTCTCTCTCTCTCTTCTCCCTGGTCTCTCCTCTCTCCCTGTCTGTCTATCTAATCATATATAATATATATATATATATAATATATATATATATATATATATATATATATACTATATGTATGTATGTATGTTATGTATGTATGCTGTATGTATGTATGCATGTATGTATTCATAAATTTGTCTGTGTATCTGTCTATCTATGTATCAATCCATTCCCTCTCTCTCTCTGTTTTTCTCTCTCCCTCCCGCTCAATCTATCTATCTAGCTGTCTGTCTAACTGTCTGTTTGACTATTTGTCTACCTATTTGTTTTTTATTTTTCTGTTTGTCTGATCGCGTGCCTGTCTATTCTGCCGTTTCTGCCTGTCTATTCTGTGAACCGATCTAGATAGAATAGATTGATAGCTATTTATCTAACTATACCAACTATGCTATCAATCTACCTATCTCTACTAATTTATCTATCTATCTAATCTGTCTCTTACACAGCCACACATACACATACGCACACGTGTAATGCAGTCTAAACGTGTGTAAGTGTGTTTATCTCTCTGGTTATGTGGCTATGTATACATGCGCCATCTACGTTTATGTGTAGTATGTATGTGTTCAGTACGTGTATCTGTATCTATGTCTATTGCCGTCCTCTAATGGTATATGGTGTCCACTCATCTATGTCTGATGTAATAGATGGTTAATGTGTGTGTCATCTGAAATGCTCATTGAATACAATGTCCCTGTGTGATATATGGTCTATGTGGCGTTAGTCTATGCTTTCTGTGTACGTTATGTGGTGCGCCATCTAATGCTTAGTGTAGATGTATGACTACGATGTTAATGCATATGTGTACGGTCTATTGTGCTGCGCCATCTATGCTTTATGCGTCCAGTCCTATGTTTATGTATTCCATGTCATTGCGCCCATCGTCCCCCCCCCCTCGCCCTATTCCTCGCCCACCCCCTCCTTCCTCCCCCTACCTTCCACCCCTCCTCGCTCCCGCCTACATCCCCAACCCCCTCCTCCTCCTCCTCGCTCCCTACTCCCTCCCGCCACCCCTCCTCCTCGCCCCTACCTTCCCCACCCTTCCTCCTCCTCCTCCCTCCTCCCGCTACCTCCCATCCCCTTCCCCTACCTCCCAGACTCCACCCCTCCCACCCCCTCCTCCTCCCGCCTACCCTCCTTCCCCTCTACCTCCCCCACCCCTACCTCTGCCCGCACCCTTGCCTCCTCTCTCCTCTTCCCCTACCTCCTCCTCTCCCCGCTACCCTCCCTCCCCACCTTCCTCCCCCATCCCGTCCTTCCTCTCCGCTACATCCCCGACCCCCTCCTCACTCCCCTAACCTGCCCCACCACCTTCCACCAGCCCTCCCCGCCACCCCTAACTCCCTCCCCCAACGCCTCCTGCACCCCTATCCTCCGCCCCCACCGCTCTCTCCCACCCCACCCCCTTGGGCGGCCAGGTTTATCTACCGCCTCGAGGACCGGAAATGCTTATGGTAATGGTGCAGGTTTTCGAGGAGGGTCTTTTCGCTCCGTCTTGCGTCATCTGCTTTCGATTTGTTTGGGTCTGAGGCTGCCTCTCGCACGGCAGTCCGGCGCCGAGGCTTTGGATTTTTATTGATGTATTTTTGTTTATGTTTATTTTTTTTTTTTTTTGTTTGAGGGGTTTTAGGGTCCTGGTTTTTTGTGGAATTTTTTTTTTTGTTTTGTGTGTGTGTGTGTGGTTTGGTTTTTTATTGGTGGATTTTTTTTTTTTTTTGGAGGGAAGGGGGTTGGGAAGGGTAATTGTTTAGTTATCAAGCTTTGGATTTTTTTTCCTTTTTTAAATTTTTTTATTTTCTAATATATATTATATATTTTCGTTCTTTTTTCTTTTTCTTTGTTTGAGTTTTAGGCTTCATGTCTTAGTTTCGTTGTATCATTTAAAATATTTGTTTAAAATTCTTTTTTCATGTTTTATTTTTATTTTTTAAGTGTTTTTCTCTTTTAGTTTTCTTTTTTTCGATTTACATCACATCTTTTGATTTTTTTCTTTGCAGAATTTTAGTATTGTACTTTTTTCTCAACTTTCAAAATTTCTACTAAATTTTATCAGCTTTCATTCATCTCGAATAAATACCTAAATAAATATCTATGATTCTATCATTAACATTATTATTATTTTCATCATCATTATCATTATTACCTCTGTTTTTGATGTCATCATTCATTAATCATTGTTCATTAGATCCGTTATTTTCTTTATCATCAATTATTGTTTTGTTGTTGTGCTACAATTAATAATTTTATTATTATCATATCAACCTTCATATCATTTCTGTAACATCATCACTGTTATCTTTTTTTGTTGTTGTTTTGTTATTTGGTACAAGAGAGGAGGCAAAACATCAGAGAGAGAGTTGGAGGGAGGGAGGGATTGGGGTGGAAACGAGAGACCAGAAAAGAAATGAGAGGATGAGAGATGATTAATAAATAGATAGACAGATAGATATAGATAGATAGATAGATAGAGAGAGAGAGGAGTTAGAGA
Organism: Penaeus vannamei; assembly: GCF_003789085.1. Lineage (NCBI taxonomy): Eukaryota > Metazoa > Arthropoda > Malacostraca > Decapoda > Penaeidae > Penaeus > Penaeus vannamei. The sequence goes on along the minus strand of NW_020870403.1, from coordinate 818,311 downwards.
GAGAGAGAGAGAGAGAGAGAGAGAGAGAGAGGAAGAGAGAGAGGAGAGAAGAAAGAAAGAGAGAAGAGAGAGAGAGAGAGAGAGAGAGAGAGAGAGAGAGAAGAGATGAGAGAGAGAGAGCAGAGGAGAGAGAGAGAGAGATGAGAGAGAGAGAGAGAGAGGAGAAGAGATGAGAGGAGAGGAGAGAGAGAGGAGAGAGAGAGAGAGAGGCAGGCACGACAGAGAGACGAGGCGCGACAGGAAAGAGTGATCATGAGAAATAGAAAGAGGAAGATAGGATGGCATATGATGATAGTTGAACCAGAAAAGACAGAACAGACAGAAACCGAGACAAACGAACGATATGACGCGGACAAGCGAAGAGAGAAAAGGAAGAAAGGAGGGAGAGAAAGCGACAAGCACAACGCAAGGGAAAGCGAAAAGGGAAAAAAGAAAGGAGAGAGAGGGAGAGAGAGAGAGAGATGAGAAGAGAGAGAAGAGAGGAGGAGAGAGAGAGAGAAGACGAGATGAGAGAGAGTAGAAAGAGAAGAGAGAAGAGAGAGGAGAGAGAGAGAAGAAGAGAGAAGGAGACATGAGTACAGACGACAGAGACAGAGACAGAAGAGAGACAGAGACAGAGACAGAGACAGAGACAGAGACAGGAGACAGAGACGAGAGAGACAAGAGACAGAGACCAGAGACGAGACAGAGACAAGACAGAGACAGACAGAGAGAGAGAGAGAGGGAGAAGAGAGAGAGAGAGGAGAGAGAGAGAAGAGGAGAAGGAAGAGAGATAGAGGAGAGAGGAGAGAGTGAGACGAGCGAGAGAGAGAGACGAGAAGACAGAAATCCAGAGACAGAGAAACAGAGACAGAGACAGAGAGAAGATGAGAGGAGACAGACAGAGACCACAGAGACAGAGACCGAGACAGAGAGAGAGAAGAAGAGACAGAGACAGAGACAGAGACAGAGAGAGAGAGAGAAAGAGAGGAGAGAGAGAAGAGGAGAGAGTAGGAGAGAGAAGAGAGAAGAGAGAAGAGATGAGAGGAGGTAAGAGAGAGAGAGAGAGAGAGAGAAGAGAGAGAGACATGAGAGACAGACAGACAGACAGGAGACAGAGACAGAGAAAGAGAGACGAGACAGAGACAGGCAGATGACAGAGAGAGAGAGAGGAGAGAGAGAGAGCGATGAGACGAGAGACAGAGACAGACAGAGGACAGAGACAGATAACAGGAGACAGAGGAGACGACAGACGAGAGAAAAGAGAGACAGACAGACAGAAAATACAGACAGACAGAAAGAAAGGAAGGAAAGAAAGGAAAGAGAGAGAGAAGGGAGGGCGAGAAGGGCGCACGCCGCAGCGCGAGCGGCGGGCCGGCCCAAGGGGAGCAAGTACACGGCTTAGTCAGGAAGAGCAAGCAGCCCACTCGTCCCCGCGATGAAAGCATTGCATTTCCTAGGCCGTGCCTGGTATATCCCCGTCTTATCATGTATGCTTACTGCTGTCCCTCTTTCGTCTTTTTCCGCCTCTTCCCTACCTCGCCTCTTTTACGGGCATTGTCACTGATGGGCCTCGCTCACCACTCCTCCTTTACCATCTCCCCTCTCCGCTGCGTCTCTTCATCATCTCCCTCTGCCTTAAGAACCACTTCTCCAATCTAACGTCCCTATTCACACAACCACTACTTGGCATTATCCACCCTCGCCAATATCACCACGGAACTGGATAACAGACGGACGTAGAGGGGCATATTCTCTCATCTGCAATATAACTCGTGAAGCAGTGGGATAGGCCGGTGATGAGGGTAGGACGAGGCCGCTCCTAAGAGCAGAACGAATATCACCAGCGCCAATCACGCGACCCAGCGCCGTCTCTCTCCACACACTCCTCCCTCAGTCCTCTCTCTCTCTCTCTTTCCCTCCTTTATCTCTCTCCCTTGCCTTTCTGTCTCGTCTTGTTTTTCCCCTCCTCCTACGGACTTTTCTGTCCACCCCTTCGCCCCGGGTGAGACTTTGTCGCCTGTTCCCTTAGATTAGCTTCTTCTTCGGGCCCTCTTCCCTTTTGTTCCTTCGTGTTCCCGCATTCCCCTTATCGGTAAAAGCTTATGCCATAACGCTTCATCGATGAAGGATATGTGGGGCGGGGGAGCAGGGACCGGGGCAGGGCGTGAGCCGGCATAGGGCGCGCTGCGCGTGCGTTTGCGCGTTGCGTTGCGCTTCGGGGTGTTTGGTGTGAGTTTGCCGGCGTGTTGTCTGATGGGGGGGGGGTGCGTGCCGTCGGTGGGCTGTTGGATTTGGGTGTGGGGTTTGGTTGTTGTGTGCCAGAGAGAGAGACAAAGAGATAGATAGGATAGATAGAAGAAGAGGAGAGAGAGGGCCAGCGGGAGAGAGAGACCAGAGATAGATTAGATAGATTAGATAAAGAGAGAGAGAGGGGGCGGGGAGAGAGAGAGAGAGATAGATAATTAGAATCAGATAGATAGATAGATAGAGAGAGAGAGAGAGAAGAGGGGGGGAAAGGAGAGCAGAGAGATATAAGAGAGAGAGAGAGATAAAAAAGAGGAGAGAGAGAGAGAGTGGGCGGGGAAGAGAGAAGAGAGAAGAGAGAGAGAGAGAGAGAGAGAGGAGAGAGAGATGAAGAGGAGAGAAGAGAGAGAGAGAGAGAGAGAGAGAGAGAGAGAGAGAGAGAGAGAGAGGGGGGGGGGGAAGAGAGAGAGAGAGAGAGAGAGATAGAGATATTATAGATAGATGATATATAATATAATAATATATAATATATTATATATATAATATATTATATATATAGATGGAGACAGAGAGAGAGAGAGAGAGAAGAGAGAGAGAAGGAGGAGAGAGAGAGGAGAGAGAAGAGAGAGAGAGAGAGAGAGAGATTGCAAGAGAGAGATAGAAAGAGAAGAGAAGAGAGAGAGAGGATAGAGAGAGAGATGAAGAGAGAGAGAGAAGAAGAGAGAGGAGAAGAGAGAGAGAGAGAGAGAAAACAGATCCAGACGAACAGAGAGACCGGGCAAAAAAAACAACAACAAATAAAAGCGAAAAACAAAATCAAAAACAGGGAGAAAAAGAGAATTTGCCTCTATTTCGGTATTCCCGCAAATGATCCGTAATAGACCTACGAACGCGTATAAATGAAGTCACCTACTTTCGGTTTAGTATACACAGTCCCTGTCGTTGTACACGGTAGTGTTATTTCCCTTTATATAAGCAGGTGTCCTTTTTGTGGAAAGATGATCAAATGAAAATTAATTGATTATTTATGAAAAATTAATCAAACAGGTGTCATTTTTGTGTAAGATAATCAAATGGCAAATAAACAAGAAAAAATGATGACAGAACAGTGAGAAATTCGAAAGCAAAAACAACAATGGGATTATTGATAATGAGTGCGTAAAAGAGATAGGCTTGTAAAGTGTAATAACAAGAATATAGTCGAAATGATATACAACAGCAATGATGATAATAATATTAATAATGAATAGCAACTAACGGATAACAGTGATAATAGATAATATAATGGAGTATGTTATCATTTTTGCTTTTGTTTTGAGTTGTTATTGGTATATTTTGTTTATTGATCTATCACCGATAATCATTATCTTAATTTNAAAAAATAAGAAAAAAATTATCATTAAATATATCCATCACCATTTTTTACATCAGAAAAAAAAATATATAACGTATCATCTCTTACAATTTAATCCTCACGATAAAATTTCAAAGTGATATTAACACGAAAATTTTTATTTAACTCTAAAAAAAATACACAATTTTTTAGCCATAACAAAATGCGATAAACGATTCTTTAACACGAAAACACATTTTTATCTAAACAATAAGAAAATAAAAAATTTTATCAAGTATAACAAAAAATGCGATAAACCGCATTTTTAACACGAAACATTTTATTTAACTATAAGAAAATACAATTTTTTAAAAAGCTATAACAAAAAATACGAATAAACCGATATTAACACGAAACATTTTATTTAACTATAAGAAAAACAATTTTTAAAGGTATAACAAAAAATGCGATAAACCGCATTTTTAACACGAAACATTTTATTATAACTATAAGAAAAACTATATATTTTTTTTTAAGTATAACAAAAATACGATAAACCGATATTAAACACGGAAACATTTTATTTAACTATAAGAAATATACACATTTTTTTAAGTTATAACAAAAAATGCCGATAAAACCGATATTTAACACGAAACATTTTATTTTAACTCTAAAAATACACATTTTTAAGCATAACAAAAAAAATACGATTAAACCGGCGATAAACGAAATACATCAAAATAACGTTATTCTTGATCCAATTCGTTATCTCTTCAGTCTTAAAATCACCAACTCCATCAAGCTTTGAATTTCCCGCCTTTTTTCAGTTCTAATGAAGCGTTTAGACGTAAAATTACTCTCCATTTTTTTTTTCTTATAGACTCGAATTCAGATTTCCATTTTCTCTTTTTTCTCTCTCTCTCTAATCGCTTCTAGTCATTTCACTCGAAGATCGTGAGGATTAGGGATTAGACAGGGATTCGAACTCGTCGCCATCTTTCTATTTTCAATTCTGTTCTATTAATCGATTTGTTTATGTTGTTTGTATATTCTTGTTTTGTTATCACACAACACACACAAAAAAAAAACAGACACAGACCACACACACAAACACACACACACTAACGACACACACACACACCACACATACATTTTTTTCAAGAATCGAGTATTGGCAAACAAAGGTTAAATCACTGATAGATAGATAGATTGATAGATAAACAGATACATAGATTTATATATATAGAGAGACGAGGGGGAGAAGAGAGAGAGAAGAGGAGAAGATGAGAGATGAGAGAAAGAGAGGAGAGATGAGAGAGAGAGAGAGAGAGCAGAAGAGAGATGAGAGAAAGCGTGCCTCGGCGCGGAAAGGGGGGTGAGGGAGGGAGAGAGAGAGAGAAGGAGGCATGAAGAGAGAAGAGGAGAGAGAGATGAGAGAGACGAGAGCACAGAGAGGAGAGAGAGAGAGCGGAGAGAGAGAGAGAAGAGAAGCAGATGAACGATGGACTCGCAAACCCATCACCCCCTATCGCCTGATTAACTTCGTTAAAGTTATACACGATTAAGAACGGATGTGATGAGAGAGAGAGAGATGAGAGAGAGAGGGGGAGGGGGAGGGAGGGACGAGAGAAAGCGAGAGGACGAGGTCGAGACCGAGATGAGGACGAGAGAGAGAGAAGAGAGAGGAGAGAGGAGAGAGAGAGACGAGACGAGAGAGAGAGAGAGAGAAAGAGAAAGAGAGATGAAAAGAAGAGAAAGCGAAGAGAAAGAGAGAAAGAAAAGAAACCAGACATACAGACAGAGAAAACCCCCCAAAAACAGTCCAAATCAGAAAAAATACAAACAAAAAAACAACACTAATCAAAAACAAAACAAAAAAACGAGAAAAAAAACTATAGTAAACAAAACAAAACAAAATAAAACAAAAGAAATTAAAGTAAAAAAAAAAAAGAAACAAAATTCAGAGGTAAATTCCTCCCATAAGACCAGTGTGTAAGCAGAGCAAAGGCGTCTTAACCGGAGCTCAGGGAGTGCTAAGATAAATAATGTTTTAGAAAACACCTCAAAATTTATTCCAAGATACATTAGAGTCCCCCCTCGCCTGTTTTTTTTTTTTTTTATCTTCTTCTTTCTTCTTCTTCTTCTTCTTCTTCTTCTCTCTTCTTCTTCTTCTTCTTCTTCTTCTCTTCTTCTTCTCTTCTTCTTCTTCTTCTTCTTCTTCTTTCTTCTTCTTCTTTCTCTTTCTTCCTTTTCTTTTTGCCTGTTTTTTTGTTTGTTTGTTTTTTGCCTTTTTATTCTCGGTCTTTCATTTATCTTTATTTTTTATCTATTGTTTGATAGTTTGTTTCTGTCTTCTCTTCTGTCTCCATCTCATCTCTTTCTCTCTCTTTCTCTTTCTCCTCTCTCTCGCTCTTTCTCTCTTTCTCTTCTCTCTCTCCATCTCTCTCTCTCTCTCTTTCTCTTCTCTCTCTCTCTCTCTCTCTCTCTCTCGCTCTCTCTCTCTCTCTCTCTCTCTCTCTCTCTCTCTCTCTCTCTCTCTCTCTCTCTCTCTCTCTCTCTCTCTCTCTCTCTCTCTCTCTCTCTCTCTCTCTCTCTCTCTCTCTCTCTCTCTCTCTTTCTCTCTCTCTCTCTCTCCTCTTCTCTCTCTCTTTCTCTCTCTCTTCCCCCCCCCCTCTCTCTCTCTCTCTCTCTCTGAATTATTAATATCCCCATCATCATCATTATCATTTTTATATATGTGTGTGCGGGTGGATGCTCTTCATTTTTTTCTTATATATCTTGTGTATTTTGATCTATATATCTGCCTCTGATAAACAGATCTGCGCATCATATACATAAAAACATTTAATATAGAGAGTAGCATAAATGGGACAAAGAAACACCATAAAAAATTTTCATTAGTATAAATGAGGAAAGCATTTTTTCATATATATTTGTCTTGTCTCTTTTTGTTTTTCATGTTGTGCTTTGATGGTAATGAAGGATAACATGATAAGGATATTAAAGTATATAGAAGTTTTGATATTGATAAGGATAATAATTATGGAGACAAAACATGAATTAATTCATAGTGATTATTATCATTATTGTCATTACTAATTTTTTTTATTATCATATCATTTCATTATGATTATTATTATCACTTATTATCATTATCGTCATCACTTTCATTATTATCATATTATCATTATTATCATTATCATTACTACTACTAGCATTATTATCACTATTAATATCATCATTATTACTATCATCATTGGTATCATTTTCATTACTATTACCATTATCATTATTAATACTATTATCATTATAATTATCATATTATCATACATATTATTGTTGTTATCATTATCATTATAAGAATGATAATGATAATGATAACAATAATGATGATGATGATGATGATAACGATAATGATGAAAGTAATGATGATGTATTAACGATAATGATGAAAATAATGATGATGTATTAATGATAATGATGATAATAATGACAGTAATATGTATACGATAAAAAAAATATCAATAACGAATATAGTAATAACAATAACAATGATAATACTCACAACAGTACCGTGTTAATTAAATCAAAATACAATAACAATAAATAAAACAATTGCAATAAAGAACAATTGCAAAGATATCAATGCAAAATCGTACTTGTATCTGCCAATTCCGATCATCTTCTCCATTGACAAATCTTTTGCACCAAGAAACAAGATTATCACATTTCGTAATATCCCCTTCGGTAATAAGCAAGACACATCTCTCTTTAAAAAAAAAAAATCTCCTTCCATTAAAAGAAATTGAAATAAACTTTGGCGATTGGCTCTCTCAACTGTGATTACATGAAATGAGTCTCCATCATACTGAATGAAGGAGAAAAGAAAAGAGTAAATAAATAAAGTCTGGTATTTTTTCTTCCTAATGTCTATTCACAAAGTTAATTGAGTTAATCCACATTAAGTTCACTTGATCAATCTGCTGACAACTTTGATAAACTCCAGGGAATCGATTAAAGTTTGGCATCTCCCTTGGCTGACACTCTCTCTGGCTCTCTCTGGCTCTCTCTCTCTCTCTCTCTCTCTGGCTCTGGCTCTCTCTCTCTCTCTTTCTCTCTCTCTCTCTCTAGCTCTGGCTCTCTCTGTCTCTCTCCCTCTCTCTCTTTCTCTTTTCTCTTTTCTCTCTTTCTCTCTCTCTCTCTTCTGTCTGTCTGCCTATCTCTCTCTCTCTCTCTGTCTGTCTGTCTGTCTGTCTCTTTTCCCCCCTCCTCTATTCTATCTATCTATCTATCTATCTATCTATATTTGTCTCTTTCTCTCTCTCTTTCTCTCTTTCTCTACCTCACTCTCTATTTATCTATCTATTTATTCATCCCCATCTATCTATGTATCTCTTCTTTCCCACGAATCTGCTTCACGTTCTTTCTCAAACAGAGACAGACAGATAGATAGATAGATAGATAGATAGATAGATAGATAGATAGAGAGAGAGAGAGAGAGAGAGAGAGAGAGAGAGAGAGAGAGAGAGAGAGAGAGAGAGAGAGAGAAGAGAGAGAGAGAGAGAGAGAGAGAGAGAGAGAGAGCAGGATACCGATTCTAAGCCACCATCAAATTGATATTTTTTTCTTTTTATTTTCTTTCCCTGCCAATATCATAAATCTAATATAGCATGAGAAAGAAAGGAAGGAAAGGAGGAGAGAAGGTAAGCACAAAAAATGACTAGCGAACCGACTTGGCTAATTAGTCAACAGCAATTTAAAGAA
>NW_020870403.1:782485-804985 GCF_003789085.1 Penaeus vannamei | reverse complement strand
AGAGGTGGGGGTAGAAGGTAAAGAGAAACGGAAAAACAACAACGAAAGGAGGGAGAGAAAGGGATAGGGGGGGAGTGTCAAGGAGGGGGAAGGGGATGGGGAAGGGATGGAGCATGGTGGGATGGGGGAGGAAAGGGAGGGAGGGGCTGGGAGGGGATGAGGGAAAGGGTAGTGGGCAGGGAGGGAATAAAAAGTTGGGGATAGAGGTAGAAAGGGGAGAGGGTGATAGAGACAAAAGTAGGGATGAATGGAGAGAAGTGGTAAAGGTAGTGTGGGGAAATTGGGGAATAAGAAAGGGTGAGAGCCATAAACGGAGTCAAAAATTGTGGGGTATGGAGGGAGGGGGTGATATGGGGTTGACAGGGAGTGGCAGGAAGAAGGAAAATGGAAGAGGGAGGGACGGAGGAGGACTTAAAAAAGAAGGAAGAGAAGGGAGGACAGAGAGAGAAAGGGACGAGGAAGGGAGGGGAGAGGAGCGGAAGAACGATAAGAGGAAAGGGATAGGAAGAAAAAAAAGGAAGAAAGGAAGAAGCATCTTGAAGAGGAGGAAGAAATCAAGAAGGAGAAAGAGAAGAGGAAGAGATCCAGAAGAAGGAGATCTGGGAGGAACGGGAGGAGGGAGGGAAGGAAGGAAGGAAGGAGGACGAGGGGGCGGGATAAAAGTCTCCATTGGCACACGGCAACAAGGTCGAAAGTCACGTTGCTGACCAGCGGTGACATGACCTCTATCGCAGCCGGGGTTATTCTGAGGGCGAGGTGTCTCTCGGGTGTCTTCAAGTAGCGAGTTTCTGGATGATGGATGATGTGAATCGGCTTTTATATTTTTTTATCTTTATAGGTATCGAGGGGGGTGAGTGGGGGGTGGGAGGGATGGGGGAGGAGGGTGGGGAGGGTGGGAGGGGTTGGGTGGGAGGGATGGGGTTGGGTGGGACTGGATGGGAGAGAAGAGATGGGGAGGGGTGGAAAGAGGAGAGATGGGGGAGGAGGTGGTGGAAGAGGTTGGGGTGGGGATAGGATGGGAGGGATGGGGGCGGGTGGGGGTGGAGAAGAAAGAGGGAGGGAGGGTGGGGTGGAGAGAGATTGGGTTTGAGGGGAGGGGTGGGGGATAGGAGGGGAGGTGGGTTGGGTGGGAGGGTGGGAGAGGGAGCGGGGGGGGAAATGGGGAAGGGGGTTGGGGGGGAGAAAGACGGGAGAGGTCGAGGGGAAGGGGAGAGGAGGATAAAGTAGGAAGGAGGGGGCGGGGAGGGGTTTGGGTGAAAGAGGTTGGGGAGAGGAGGGAAGGGAGGGGAGAGGAGGGGATGTGAGAGGGGAGGGGTATTCGAGGCCCCCTACCCTTTCTCTATTCTTTCTTTCCTTTTCATTCTATCTCTCTTCTTCCCGATCTCAGTTCCCAATTCTCCTCCACTCTTTTCTCTTTTTCTCTTCTTTACTTTCTTCCTTATCCATCCTCCTCCTCTCTTTCCCACCTCCTCAATTCCTCCTTACTCTCCATTTTCTCTTTTCCTATTCCATATTTTATTCCTTCTCCTCCTCCTTCTTCGTCTGTTTCCCCTCTTCCTCTCTTCGTCTTTATTTTCTTACATTCTTCTTCAATTCATCTTTATTCCCCTTCTCTTCTTCTTCAATTCATCTTAATTCGTCCTCTCTCCTTCCTCAATTCATCTTTATCCCTCCTCCCTTCTTCCTCAATTCTCCTTTATTCTCTCTCTCCCTCTCTCTTCTCCATCTCCGTAGCACTTTCCTTCCTTCTTCCTTCTCCCTCCTTCCTTCCTTCCTCCTCCTTCTTCCTTTCTCCCTTCTTCCCTCCTTCCTTCCTTCCTCCTTCTTTCCTTCCTCTCCTTCTTCATCCTTCCCCTTCCTTCCTTCTTCTTCCTTCCTTCCTTCCTTCCCTTCCTTCCTCCCTTCCTTCCTCCTTCCTTCCTTCCTCCTTCCCTTCCTTCCTTCCTTCCTTCCTCTCCCTTCCCTTCCTTCCTTCCTTCCTTCCTCTCTTTCCCCCTCCTCCTCCCTCCTCCTTCCTTCCTTTTTCTTCCTTCCTCCCATCCTTCCTTCCTTCCTTCCTTCTGTCTCCTCGCCAACATTCCTTTAAGTCGAAGGTTGGCGGCAAGGAAGACAGACCTCTTCAACTCCATCATTTACAGTAAAAAAAAAAAAAAAATCCCAAAAATCCCAAAGGCATTATTCCAGTCCAAGACAAAAAAAAAATAAATAAAAAAATTGGTCGAAATCTGGTTGGTGGATGGACTTCGAGGGGATAGGGGTAGGGGGATAGGTAGGGAGGGGAGGGAAAGAGGGATAGGGTGGAGGTTAAGAAAAGACGGTGGTTGGGGAGGGGGAGGGGGAGGGGGAGGGAAAATGGAGGAGTAAAAGGAGGGGAGAAAGAGAGGGGAAAATGATGGGGAAGGAGGGAGAGAAAGGAAGAGGAGGATGGGGGTAAAGAGAGGGGAAAGAAAGGGGAGAAATGAGGGGAAAGAAGAAGGAGGGAGAGATAGGATAGGGAGAAGAAGAAGAAGAAGAAGAAGAGGAGAGGAGGAGAGGAAAATGCGTATGGGAAAGTGTAGAAAATAAGGGAAAGGGGATAGAAAAGGGAACAAAGGAGAGAAAAATACAAAAAGGAAGAAGAGAAAGAAGGATAGAGGTTAGATGCTGCAGAAGGTAAAGAGGAAGAAAGGAAGAGGAAACAACAAAATAAGAAAAGGAAAAATGGGGAAACAGGAGCAAAGAGAAGAGTAAAGAGGAAGAAAGAAAAAAGGAAATTGTAAAATGATTTAAAGAAATATGCTGGAGACCGGAAGCGGAGAGATAGGAAAGTGGAGGCAGAGAAGACGTAGTAAGTGTGACCAGGTCAAAACGAGGTCAAAGGGAGGTCAAGGAAGGTCATATGGCACCTGTGGAGGATTAAGTCCGTATTTCTTAAAATATGTACATCTGTCTGCCTCTATTTATCTACTTTTATCTATCTGTTTAATTCTCTCTCTTCTTCTTTCTTTCTCTCTCTCTCTCCTCTCTCTTTCTTTCTGTCCTCTGTCTGTCTGTCTGTCTGTCTCTCTCTCTCTCTCTCTCTCTCTCTCTTCTCTCTCTCTCTCTCTCTCTCTCTCTCTCTCTCTCTCTCTCTCTCTCTCTCTTCTCTCTCTCTCTCTCTCTCTCTATCTCTCCATCTCCCTCTCCCTCTCCCTCTTCTCCCTCTCTTTGCTTTCTTCTTCTTCTCTCTCTCTTCCTCTCTTTTTTATCTATCTACCTATCTGTATATTCATATCTCTCGCTATCTCTCCACTCTCCCTCCCACCTTCACCGATTGACTCTTAAATAACTATCTATTATGTTTGTTTCTTATGATTTGTTTACATCGTTTGGAGTGGTAAGGATGGGGCGAGGAGGAGTGTCTTTTTTTCTTTTCTTTTCTTTTCTTTCTTTTCTTTTTTAATTCTGAAAGAGTAAGTTTCGTTCTTACATTATAAATTCGTTTTCTCTTTCTCTCTCTCTCTCTCTTTCTTTCTTTCTCTTTCTTTCTCTCTGTCTCTCTCTCTCTCTCTCTCTCTCTTCTCTCTCTCTCTCTCTCTCTCTCTCTCTCTCTCTCTCTCTCTCTCTCTCCTCTCTCTCTCTCTCCTCTCTCTCTCTCTCTCTCTCTCTCTCTCTCCCTCTTCCCCCCTCTCCTCTCCCCCCTCTCCCCCTCTCCCTCTCTTCCCTCTCCCCCCCTTCTCTCTCTTTCCATCTCTCTCATATTTTTTCTCATCCGTCATTCATAAAGCACAAATCTTCACCGGGACTAATTTTCTCTGTTTGGAAAACTGTCTGCGGATTAAAATCAAATTGTTCTCAAGGGATGATTGCTTGATTAAGAAATAATCCTGTGCCTCCAATTTCTGAAGAAGGAGGCGGAGATGGAGGTGGGGTGGTGAGGTGGAGGAGGAGAGAGAGGTGGAGGTGGAGGAGGTGAGGGAGAGGAGGAGGTGGAGGAGGAGAAGAGAGAAGGAGGAGAAAGAGAAGGGGTGGTGGAGGTTGAAGAGGAGGAAGTGGAGGTGGATGAGGGGAAGTAGGTAGAGGAGGTAGTTGGTAAGGAGGAGTGTAGGAGAGGGAGGTGGAGGTGGAGAAGGAGGAAGTGGAGGTGGTTGAGGGGAAGTAGGTAGAGGAGGTGGTGGAGGAGGAGAGAGAGATGGAGGTTGAATAAGGGAAGTAGGTGGAGGAGGAGAAGAGGTGGGAGAAGGGAGGTGGAGGTGGAGAAGGAGGAGGAGGTCGAGGAGGGGAATTAGGTGGGGAGGAAAAAGACAAAGAGATAGAGAAGGAGAAAGAGATGAGGTGAAGGAGGTGGGGAAGGAGTGGAGGTGGAGATGGAGAAGGAGGGGGGTGGATGAGGGGAAGTAGGTGGGGGAGGAGGAAGACAACGAGATAGAGAAGGAGAAAGAGATGGAGGTGGAGGAGGAGAATAGGGTGGTGGTGATGATGTGGAGGAGGAGATGTAATGAAGGAGGAGGAGGTGGAGGAGGGAGGAGAATTTAAGTGCAGAAGGAAAGGAGAAGGATAATATAATGATGATCATATAGTGATAATAATGATATCAATAATTATAATTAGCAACAACAACAGCAACATTAATGATAATGATATTGATAGGGATAATGATGATAATAATGATGATAATAATAATAATGATAGAAATAATAGCAATAACGTAATGATAATAGCAATGAAAACAATGACAATAAGGGTGACAATGAACAGAAAGAAAAAGTAGCAGTTAGCAGAAGATGATGATGATGATGACGATGGTGATGATGATGATGAAGAGGAGGAGGAAGAGGACACAGAAGGAGAAGAAGAATAAAAATCAGTAGAAGAGAAAGAAGAGGAAGAAGAAGAAATAGAAGAAGTAGAAGAGAAAAATAAGAAGCAATAGAAGAAGAAAGTGGAGGAGGAATAAGAAAGAAATTATGATAACGAAGTAGATAAAGACGAAGATAAAAAAGGATTAGAAATAGTGATAGATGATAGCAAATCATAATAGATACCATATAACCCTAATAGATAGATAGAGAGAAAGAAAATAATGATATTAAACCTCATAGCGTCTCGAATACGTGTTTTAATGAGCCGCGTTCAAAGAATTCATCAGAAATAATGACTCATTTTGGCTTCTCGATGTATATGGTTATCATCAAGACCTATTCCTATTATCCTTTCTCTCTCCTTCCTTCCTTTCTTCTCTCCTCCGCCATTCCCTCCATTCCTATATATTCCCTGTAATCCATTCCCATTTCGGAATTACTGTTAATTAACTTGGAATGAAAACATCCACCCCCCCCCCTCTAAAAAAAAGGGGGGGGTAGGGAGAGGAGAGGGATTACGTCTGTGAAGAAAACTCTTTGAGATTAATTCAATTCTTTTGCAAATATGGCTGGCAGGTTTTTTTTTTTTTTTTTTTTTTTTCTTAATCTGACAAGTACATGTTGAAGAAAAAAATGGTAAATATGTTTTTTTTTTTTTTTGCCTTTTTCTTCTGTTTTGTTTGTTTTGTCTGTTGTTTATTATGATTCCTTTCTTATTTTTTCCTGTTTTACTTGTTTTTTTTAATACTAAGATCTTGTTCTTCCTTTTGACAAAGAAAACGTGCGTAGAAATTGTCTGCTTCTCTCTTTTGCTGTAAATTTCTTGTTTTTCAACTGTCGAAGTTTCTATCTATCTGTCTATCTATCTATCTCTAACTATATATCTTTATCTTTCTTTTATCTCTCTCTCTCTCTCTCTCTCTCTCTCTCTCTCTCTCAATCTACCATCCTACCTATCCAACTATTGGTCTATCTCTTTCTAGCTCTCTATCTTTCTTTTTTATCTATATATCTATTAATCTTCCAACTTACCTACCCAGTTATCTTTGTCTGTGTATGTATGTATGTGTCTGACTCTCTCTCTCTCTCTCTCTCTCACGTTCTCTTTTTTCTTCTCTCTCTCTCTCTCTCCTCTCTTTCTTCCTTTCCTCACCACCCTTCCCCCTTCTCTCTCCTCTCTCTCTCTGTCTCTCTCTCCTCTCTCTCTTCTCTTCTCGCTCTCTCTCTCTCTTCTCTCTCTCTTCTCTCTCTCTCTCTCTCTCTTCTCTCTCTCTCTCTCTCTCTCTCTCTCCTCTCTCTCTCTCTCTCTCTCTCTCTCTCTCTCTCTCTCACTTCACGCTCTTTTCTATTCTCTCCTCTCTCTCCCTCTCTTACTCTCTTCTCCCCACCCTCCCCTCTTTCTCTCCTCTCTCTCTCTCTCTCTCTCTCTCTTCTTCTCTCTCTCTCTCTCTCTCTCTCTCTCTCCTCTCTCTCTCTCTCTCTCTCTCTCTCTCTCTCTCTCTCTCTCTCTCTCTCTCCTTCTCCTTCCTTCGCCCTCCATCTCCCCTCCCCCCCCTTCCGCCTTCTCCCTTGACCTTCTCCCAAGACAATCATATCAGTTTTTCATCTTCGACGTCGAGGTGGACACAGCGTGCTGGCGTAAGATATTGACTTTCACTCCTGAATTACTTCAATCGATTGATTCAGTCGATTAAATTTCAGAAAAAAGAAAAAAAGGTCAGTGACACTTGCGCCGGATATATATACAATCCCCCCCCCCTTCTTGTAGTCTGTATTGGTCGTTTTTTACATGTCTTAGACCACGGGGGTTGCGATGTTATGGATGGTGGGTGGGTTGGTATTTTCTTGGCTTTGAATGATTTTCGTATTCGAGATGGTCATTTTTTTTTTTTTTTTTTTTTTGGGGGGGAGGGGGATTTGATGATTTTCGTATTCGAGATGTGTCATGATTTTTTTTTTTTTGGGGGGGGGAGGGGGCTCTCAGGCGTGTGTGAGTTTATGAAATTGAGATAAAAATGATCTCGAGTTTATATGCGTTACTTTGTTTCAAAACGAAAAAGAAATGGACATTGCTCTTCCAAATAAATATAAACTTTTTTATTTTTTCTTCATTTCTTTTATTTACATTATATCTATTTTTCTAATTTCGTTTTCATAAAACGGTTATACGAGACATACGAATGATCTTTACAACGAAATATAACTTTGATTATCATTTCGATTCAGCTAGGGAGCCTGTGATTATTCCCAATGATCAGTTATTGCCATAGGATTTCAAACAAATAATTTTGCACAAACAAATTCACGTTTTAACCCTTTCGCTGATACATCGACCTATGTTGAAAAGGTAAAATAGTTGCAATTAGTATGAAAACAGTGCGAATGATGGAAGTAAATGACATTTATAGATATTGATGTGTGTGTTTAGGGAGATAAAGGGAGATATGAATGTATGGTAACGTTGGATGTATATATATGCATATATTTATGTAAATATGTATGCATATGTACAGTCCTATACGTACATACACATATATACACACATACACATACATGGACACACTCGCATACACACTGATACACACATATATACATACACATAAACACACATGTACATAAACACACAAACACAAACATACATATACATAAACAGAAATACACATACACACAAAGACACGACAAAACACACAACACACACTCACCCACACAAACACACACACACACACACACACACACACCACACACACACACACACACACACACACACACACACACACAGCACACACACACACACACACACACACACACACACACACACACACACACACAGCACACACAAACACATAAACATGTAGATAAAACATGTATTTATTTGATTACAAACTCGGTTCCTCTGATTTGTTTGTGATCTACTCTAAAGCGAGTGATAACTGGTTACTGTTTTGGCACAGGGTGATTTTTTTTTTCAGTAACGGCGTGGTGTGGGTGACAGAGCAGGGGGGTGGGGGGGTAAGGGGTTGGGGAGGGGTTGGGGTTGGGGGAAGGGGTTGGGTTGGGAGTAGGGGTGGCGGGCAAGGTTGGGGGGAAGGGGTTGGGGTTGGGAGTAGGGGTAGGGTTTCGGGTTGGGGAAGGGGTTGGGTAGGGGTAGGGGTTGGGTAGTAGGGGTACGGTGGGGGCAGGGGAAGGAGGAGGGGAAGATGTATGGTCCCCCCCCCTGTCCTCGCTCCTATCCTGGGTGTTTTTTTGTTTGTTTGCTTTAAAAAAATATTTTGATAAGCACAAAGGAAATGTTATAATTAGTGTTTGTTGTTTTTTGTTCGTTGTTTTTTTTGTCATTTTTGAAGTTACTTTAGTTTTTTTTTTATTGTCTTTGATAGTTTATTGGATATGCGAGAAAATTTAAGAAAAAAAGTGGATTTCGTACACGTTCGTAAGGTTGACAATTTCCTATTTAAAGTTTTTTTATTATCCGTTTTCTTTTAATATGACTAAACAACTTTTTTATTTCCAACTTTTCTTTCACAATCACAAATAAATAAAAAAAACATTAAATCTATCTATTGTCTTTCTTTTTGCTTAGTTTAGATCGCAATAAACTAGTACACAGACCCCAACCCGAGCGACATTGGCAACACTGCGCGACAAACCGGAACAACGAGGAGAATAATAAACACATCTTGCAATCCGTTGGCAACACTGCCTGACACGTAGAGCTTTAACAATCGTAATTATTAATTTGATCATCGTAATTGCCTTTGATATGCAATAGAGCCGGCGCGGACAGAGAGAGGGGGGGAAGGGGGGGGTGAAGGAGAGTAAGGGGAAGAGAGAGGGGAAGGGGGGGACTGGAGAAGGAGGATATGGGGTGGGGGGGAAGGGGGAGAAAGGAGGGGGGGAAGGGAGGAGGGGAGAGAGGGAGGGAATGGAGAGGGAAGGGGGGGGAGGGAGGGGGTGGAGAAGGAGAAGGAGGGAGGGGAAGGGAGAAGGAGGAAGGAAGGGGATTGGAGAAGGACAAAGGGGAGGAGGGGAGGGAGGGGGGTGGTGAGGGGAGAAGGGAAGGGGGGAGAAAGGAGGATATGGGGAGGGGACTGGAGAGGAAGGAAGAGGGAAGAGGGAAGGGGGAGGGGGAGGGAGTGGAGAAGGAAAGGAGGGGGGAAATGAGGGAAGGGAAAGTGGGAGAGGGGAGGAGGGAGAGAGGGAAGCAAGGGGAGAGGGATGAAGTAGGGAGGAAAGAGAAGAGGGGAGGAAGGGGAGGGTGGAGAGGAGGAGTGAGAAGGGGGGAGAGAGGAGAGAAAGAAAAGGGGGAGGGGAGAAGAAGGGGAGGGGAGCCTAGTTAAGAAAGGACTCTATATGATGCGAGACGGAGTATGTAATGATTGAGAGAGAGAGGGGGAAGGAGAGAGAGAGAGAGGAGAAGGAGAGCAAGAGAGAGAGAGAGAGGAGAGAGAGAGAGAGGAGAGGGAGAGAGAGAGAGAAGGAGAGAGAGAGAGAGAGAGAGAGAGGAGAGAGGAGAGAGAGAGAGGGAGAGAGAGAGAGAGAGAGAGAGAGAGAGAGAGAGAGAGAGAGAGAGAAGAGAAGAGAGAGAGAGAGAGAGAGAGAGAGAGAGAGAGAGAGAGAGAGAGAGAGAGAGAGAGGCGGAGAACAGAGACAGAGAGAGAGAGAGAGTGAGAGTGAAGAGAGAGAGAAGGAGAAGAGAGAAGAGAAGAGAGAGAGAAGAGAGAGAGGAGAGAGAGAGAGAGGGGAGAAGAGAGAGAGAGGAGAGAAAGAAGACGAGAGAGATAAAAAGAAGAAAGGTTCCGGATAAAGAGACAGACAAACTAAAAAAAAAATAAAGGAAAATAAGAATAAAAGATTACCAACCATTCTTTCCTTCTCTCGTTTCCTTCTTCCATTAACGAATAAGAAGCATAAATCCTTTACATTTCTTCCTTAATCCTCTCTTCCCCCCGCCGCGTTACGTATTTTTCATCTATTTTTTTCTTCTCCTTTCCTATTTCGTATCTCTCACCTTAGCGTTAATTTCCTCAATCTCCTTTATTACTTCGTTCTTTTTCACGTCTATGTTTGTCGGATATTATTTATTTTTAATTCTACTTCTTTATTTTTTTTTTCTTCTTTTTTTTTTTGGCTCCTTTTTTTTTTTTTTTTTGTCGTCCAGTTTTCCTTATTTTCTTGTGTGTGGTGCATATGTTGTGTGTGTGATGTGTGTGTTTTAAAGTGTGTGTATTGTGTTTTGTTTGTGTGTGGTGTGTGTGTTTGTGTGTGTGTGTGTGGGTGGATGTTGTGAGTGTGTGTGTTTAGTGTGTGTATGTGTGTGTGTGTTGTGTGTTTTGGTGTGTGTGTGTGCGTGTTTGATCATGATTATATTATTGTTCTTTTCTCTCTCTCTCCTCTCTTTTATCTTTATCCCATCCAACCTTTCTTTTCATATATTCTACCCACTGATTNTTCCTCCGTCTTTGGCTTATCCACCTTCTCTTACTCCCCCTTTATCATATTTTTTTCAATTTTTATCAACCTCTTACTCCTCATCATTCCCTTCCTCTTATCAACCCTCTTCTTTATCACTTCCTCTTTCTTATTCTCGTCTTCTTCCTATTCCCTGTCCTGATCTTCCTTTACTAATTATCACTTTCTGTCTACCATGCCTCTTCCTTTTCCTCCCTTAAATCCTCTCCTTCTTTTTATTCCTATTTATCCCTCCTCTTCCTCCTCCTCTTCCATATCCTCTCCTTCTTTCTATTCCTATTCCTCCCTCCTCTTCCTCTTCCGAATTCTCTCCTTCTTTCTATTCCTCTTTATCTCTCCTCTTCCTCTTCCACAAATCCTCTCCTTTCTATTTCTCCCTCCTTTTTCCTCTTCCACAAATCCTTTCCTTCCTCCTATTCCTATTTCTCTTTCCTCTTCTTCTTCCTCTTCCTCCCACAAATCCTCTCCTTCTTTATATTCCTCTTTATCTCTCCTCTCTATGTTCCTATTCCTCCATTCTCTTTCTCTTCCTCTTCCTCCCACAAATCCTCTCCTTCTTTATATTCCTATTCCTCCCTCCTCTTCCTCTTCCATATCCTTTATATTCCTCTTTATCTCTCCTCTCCCTCTTCCTCCCACAAATCCTCCCCTTCTTTCCATTCCTATTCCTCCTTCTCCCTCTTCTCCAACAGAGAATTCGCTCCACTTACACAAGTTTATCAATTTCTTGTTCGCATTTTTTCATCATTACGAACGCATGCACAGACACAGTGACGTGTACACAAAAGATGAAAATGAAAACAGACACAGAAATATGTGGGAATGAACGTTTATTTTATCTTATTTATTGATCTTATTGTGGCTTTTTATTCGTTCTCATTATTATTCTTGCATAATTTATTTTTTTATAGAGATGCAAGAAAACGCAGCTTCTCTCTAGTAATAAACGCTTAAAGTACAACACAACCACAGAAAACCACAAATAAAATCACAAAAATAAATATAAATAAACGCTTAAATAAAGAAGGCTAAAGTACAAACACAACCACAGAAGTAAACCACAAAATCAACAAATAATTCCCAACAACCGCCAAAATCACAACCACAAAAAACCGCCAAAATCACAACCACAATATTGAAATCGCCAAATTCACAACCACAAAAGCCAAAAAATCACAACCACAAAAGCCAAAAAGCCCAACCGCCAAAATCACAACCACAAAAGCCAACGCCAAATCACAACCGGCCAAAATCACAACCACAAAAGCCCAACCGCAAAATCACAACACAATCAAGCCCAACCGCCAAAATCACAACCACTAAAATCACAACCACAAAAGCCAACCGCCAAAATCACAACCACTAAAAGCCCAACCGCCAAAATCACAACCACAAAAGCCCAACCGCCAAAATCACAACCACAAAAAGCCCAACGCCAAAATCACAACCACTAAAAGCCCAACCGCCACAACCACAAAAGCCCAACCGCAAAATCACAACCACTAAAAAGCCCAACCGCCAAAATCACAACCACAAATTGAAATCGCCAAATCACAACGCCCAACCGCCAAAATCACAACCACAAATTTAAAATCGCCCAAAATCACAACCACAAAATCACAACCACAAAAGCCCAACCACTAAAATCACAACCTCAAAATTAAAATCGCCAAAATCACAACCACTAAAATCACAACCACAAATTTAACCAAATTCGCAACCGCCAAAATCACAACCACTAAAATCACAACCACAAAATTAAAATCGCCAAAAAACACCACCCCAAAGATCTCAACCACCCAAAATACAACCACAAAACCACAACAATCTCCCTTCACCAACCAAACCCAAAACAACACAACCACAACCCCATGACCCGAGGACACTGAGCAGCAATTAAGGAAGCGCCAACGACCAACGAGGAGGAAGAAAAGGAGAAAAAAGAGGAAAGAAGGACAAAGAAGGAAGAGAAGAAGAAAAAGTCGAAAAGAAGGAAAGAAAAGAAAGGGAAAGAAGAGAAAGAATAGTAGAAAAGGTCGAAGAGAAGAAAAATAAGCAAGGAAAGAGCAGGAACAAAAAGAAGAGAGAAAATAAGAAAATGGAAAAGGAAGGAAATGTTGATGAAAAGAAGAAAAGAAAAGGAAAAGAGAGAAGAAAAAGAACTGAAAAAAAAGAAGAAAAAGCCGGAGAAGAAGAGAAAATAAGAAGGGAGTGGGGAGGGGAGAAAAAAAGAGAACGAAAAACACGAGGAAGAAAAAGAAAATGAAGAATAAAACGAAAAAGCAAACGAAAAAAAAGAGAAAAGAAGACGAAGAAGAAGACAAAGAAGGAGAAGAAGAAGAAGACGAAGAAGAAGAAGAAGATAAAGAAGGAGAAGAAGAAGAAGACGAAGAAAACGAAGAAGACAAAGAAGGAGAAGAAGAAGAGACGAAAACGAAGAAGAAAAGAAGAGAGAAGAAGAAGAAGACGAAGAAACGGACAAAGAAGAAGAAGAAAAGAAGACGAAAGAACGAAGAAGAAGACAAAGACGGAGAAGAAGAAGAAGACGAAGAAGACGAAGAAGAAGAAGAAGAAGAAGAAGAGAAGAGAAGACGAAAGAAGAAGAAGACAAGAAGACGAAGAAAGAAAAGACAAAGAAGGAGAAGAAGAAGACGAAGAAAACGAAGAAGAAGACAAAGAAGGAGAAGAAGAAGAAGACGAAGAAAACGAAGAAGAAGACAAAGAAGGAGAAGAAGAAGAAGACGAAGAAAACGAAGAAGAAGACAAGAAGAAGAAGAAGAAGAAGAAGAAGACGAAGAAAACGGAAGAAGAAGACAAAGAGGGAGAAGAAGAAGAAGACGACGAAGAAGACAAGAGAAGAGAGAAGAGAGACGAAGAAGAAGAAGAAGACAAAAGAAGAGAAGAAGAAGAAGAGAAGACGAAGAAGAGACAAAGAAGAAGAAGAAGAAGACGAAGAAAACGAAGAAGAAGACAAAGAAGAGAAGAAGAAGAAGAGAAGAAACGAGAAGAAGACAAAGAAGGAGAAGAAGACGAAGAAGAAGAAGACAAAGAAGGAGAAGAAGAAAGAAGAAGAACGAAGAAGAAGACAAAGAAGGAGAAGAAGGAGAAGAAGAAGAAGACGAAGAAGAAGACAAAGAAGGAGAAGAAGAAGAAGACGAAGAAAACGAAGAAGAAGACAAAGAAGGAGAAGAAGAAGACGAAGAAAACGAAAGAAGAAGACAAAAAGAAGGAGAAGAAGAAGAAGAGAAGAAAGAAAAAAGAAGACAAAGAAGGAGAAGAAGAAGAAGACGAAGAAGAAGAAGAAGAAAAGAAAGGGGAAGAAGAAGAAGAAGAGAAGAAGACGAAGAAGAAGAAGAAGACAAAGAAGGAGAGAGAAGAAGACGAAGAAACGAAGAAAAGACAAGAAGAGAGAAGACGAAAGAAGAAGAAGACAAAGAAGGAGAAGAAGAAGAAGACGAAGAAAACGAAGAAGAAGACAAAGAAGGAGAAGAAGAAGAAGACGAAGAAACGAAGAAGAAGACAAAGAAGGAGAAGAAGAAGAAGACGAAGAAAACGAAGAAGAAGACAAAGAAGGAGAAGAAGAAGAAGACAAAGAAGGA
The DNA here is from genome assembly GCF_003789085.1 of Penaeus vannamei. NCBI lineage: Eukaryota > Metazoa > Arthropoda > Malacostraca > Decapoda > Penaeidae > Penaeus > Penaeus vannamei. The sequence goes on along the minus strand of NW_020870403.1, from coordinate 791,097 downwards.
GAAGAAGAAGAAGACAAAGAAGAAGAAGAAGAAAAGACGAAAAACGAGAAGAAGAAAAGAAGAGAAGAAGAAGAACAAAGAAGGAGAAGAAGAAGAAGGAAAGAAGGAGAAGAAGAAGAAGACAAGAAGGAGAAGAAGAAGAAGACGAAGAAACGAAGAAGAAGACGAAGAAACGAAGAAAGACAAAGAGGAGAAGAAGAAGAAGGAGAAAGAAGGAGAAGAAGAAGAAGACGAAGGAAACGGAGAGAAGACAAAGAGGAGGAGAAGAAGAAGACAAAGAAGGAGAAGAAGAAGAAGACAAAGAAGGAGAAGAAGAAGAAGACGAAGAAAACGAAGAAGAAGAAGAAAAAAGAAAATAGAGAATTGGAAGTCGCGGCAACCCTCCACCTTTCCCGTGTCCGCCTCACGCCAATCAGAACCAATCTCAAAGTTTTAATTAATATCGTGATTTTATTGTATATCAGCTATAATGAACGATAATTAACGCCGAATATTGTATTTATTTTTATCATATATCTAGTGATAATGAACGATAATTAACGTCGAATATTCTATTTTATTTTTATTTTTATATCCAGTGATAATGAACGATAATTAACGACGATATTGTATTTATTTTTTCATATACCCAGTGATAATGAACGATAATTAACGTCGAATATTATATTTCTTTTTATTATATATCTAGTGATAATGAACGATAATTAACGATGAATATTGTATTTCTTTTTTCATATTTTTTCATATAATGAACGATAATTAACGGCGAATATTGTATTTATTTTTATCTTATACCCAGTGATAATGAACGATAATTATTTCTTTTATCATATATCTAGTGATAATGAACGATAATTAACGACGAATATTGTAATTATTTTTATCTTATATCCAGTGATAATGAACGATAATTAACGATGAATATTGTAATTATTTTTATCTTATACCCAGTGATAATGAACGATAATTATTTCTTTTTTCATGTACCCAGTGATAATGAACGATAATTAACGACGAATATTATATTTCTTTTTATCATATATCCAGTGATAATGAACGATAATTAACGATGAATATTCTATTTTATTTCTATCATATACCCAGTGATAATGAACGATAATTAACGTCGAATATTGTATTTCTTTTCATTATATATTAGTGATAATGAACGCAATTAACGACGAATATTGTAATATCATTATCATTTATCAAATCCTTTAATTCTATATCATCGATAATGAATGGTAATTAAAACGTCGAATATTGTGATAATAATTTATTCGAAGTTAATGATAAGTGATGGTGTGATAGCGATATAAAAACGATATAATTATATTGTGATTTTATGAATAAGTTTAAGGCAGCGATAATGATTATTAAGATGATGTGAGATAAATAGATAAATTTAAAGATAAGATGAGAGAGAGAAAAAATATTGTAATGATATTTGATAAGATGTTAGGAAAGGTTGTGAAAAATATAATATAATTCATGATAATAATGAAGATGGTTGTGATGATAATGTTATGATTATAATTAAGATGATGCTGATGATGATTATGATGATGATGATGATGATGATGATGATGATTATGATGATGATAATATGATCATAATTAAGATGCTGATGATGCTGATGATTATGATGATGATTATGATGATAATGGTTTAATGATGTTAATGATGGTGATGATAATAGTAATATTAATAGTAATAATAACGAGGCTAATGATAGTAATAATGTCAATAATAAGTATAATGGTAGTAGTGAATTGCTGGTTTGTACAAGGGGGGAGGGGGGAGTGTACTTACTGAGGACCAGCAGGTATAAAGTGTACTAAGTGTAGCGTCTGTAATATACATCATGTATAATGTAGAGTCTGTATAGAGAATAGTGCATCCTAAATGTATTTAATATTCTAAATGTACTAACTGTTCTAAATATGTAGATTATTCTCAATATACCGAATATTCTCAATATACAATATTCCCGAATATAATATACCGAATATTCTCAATATACCGAATATTCTCAATATACCGAATATTCTCAATATACCGAATATTCTCAATATACCGAATATTCCGGAATATTCTCAATATACCGAATATTCTCAATATAGCTCGAATATTCTCAATATACTCTCAATATACCCGGAATATTCTCAATATACCGAATATTCTCAATATACGATATTCTCAATATACCGAATATATTCTCATATACCGAATATTCTCAATATATCCAATGAATATTCTCAATATACCGAATATTCTCAATATACTATATATACCGATTATATAATATAACCGAATATTCTCAATATACCGAATATTCTCAATATACCGAAATTCTCAATATACAGAATATCCTCACGAATATCGAATATTCCAATATAATATACCGAATATTCTCAATATATTCTCAATATACCGAATATTCTCAATATACCGAATATTCTCAATATACCGAATATTCTCAATATATCCGAATATTCTCAATATACCGAATATTCTCTAATATACGAATATTCTCAATATACTTCCGAATATTCTCAATATACCGAATATCTCAATATACCGAATATTCTCAATATACCGAATTCTCATATACCGAATATCTCAATATACCGAATACTCAATATACGAATATTCTCAAATATACCGAATATTCTCAATATACGAATATTCTCAAATATACCGAATATTCTCAATATACCGAATATTCTCTATGTATTCGACAGTGTAGATCATACTAAATGTAAACTCTACAGTATAAAAGTCACACAGTTTTTAGTAGGCTTATAGTAGACTAGATATTACAATATACCTCCAGTATACCTCTTTGTCATTATGCTATGAAATAAAAAAAACATACACACTCCTAAAAAAAATAAAGAAAGTTATCTATTGACGAACAGTATCTTAAGGAAATAATGGTATTTTGTTCATCTTTCTGCTTCCATCCTGCACGAAAGAATGGAGAACATGAAAGGAGATGATCTTCCATTAAGACATGAAAATATGACGAAGGCAAAATAACAAGACAATGATGTTATGATTTCACAGATTTGATGCATTTTCCTTCTCTTCGGGTTTGAGGTCAGTGGGTAAGCTCTGAATAAAGATGAATAATAATGAATAAAGATGAATAATGAGCACATGAATAAAGATGGATTATAGGCAGATGTCAAGTGAGTGTCGGTGTTCAGCGCTGAAATTCGTGTTCATTATCAGACTCTTTATTTGCATAATTTTACTCTTTGGTGAAACTCATTTGAAAACGTTCTGGTGGCGGTATGCGAGGAAAGCTTGGTCAGTAGCAACTCCAGGAGGTCCCATGGAGTCTGTTTTGATGATTGTTCAATGGAAATATAACCATTAAGATAATTATTTCCCATCCTTTTTGAGAATTTAATTAAGATAATTATTTCCCATCCTTTTTGAAAATTTAATTAAGATAATTATTTTCAAAATCCCCATTTTTTGAAAATTTAATTAAGATAATTATTTCCCATCCTTTTTGAAAATTTAATTAAGATAATTATTTCCCATCCTTTTTGAAAAATTAAGATAATTATTTCCCATGCCTTTTTGAAAATTTAATTAAGCAATAATTTCCCATCCTTTTTGAAAACCGTAAAGACTAAATGATCGAGCACATTTCACAAAACTTTCCCGCATTGTGACGTCATCAAAACAAACCCCCATGTGCTCCCCCCCCTCCCCCCCCAATAGAATTAGCCGCCGTGACACCTCGAGTGACTACTGATCTACCTTTTTTATTAATTTATTTTTTTATTTTTTATTTTTTAAAATCTTATTATTATATTATTTTTTTATTTAATTTATTTATTTTTTGATTCATTTTTTAATAATTTATTCTTTATTTCTTATTTTTCATACAAGTTACCAAAGAATAACCAAAACTGCATGACAAAATCTCAAAATTTCCTGTCTTCATGCCCTGTCACTTGTTCCGTCATCACCGCCATGGACTGACATCAATCATAGATATCTGTATCATCATTCCGTCTTCATCTAATCATACTCATAATTAGTCATTAGTCTCGATCTCGATGTGAACTAATCAATTTGAGGCCATCGCTCCGGTATCATTATTATTATTTTTTTTCATTAATATCTAAACATACTTTTTTTATATATCTTTTAAAATTATCTTTTATATTAATATCTGAACATACTTTTTATATATCTTTTAAAATTATCTTTTATATTAATATCTGAACATACTTTTTATATATCTTTTATATTAATATCTGAACATCTTTTGTTTTATCTGAACATACTTTTTTATATATCTTTTAAAATATCTTTTATATTAATATCTGAACATACTTTTTATATATCTTTTAAAATTATCTTTTATATTAATATCTAAACATACTTTTTATATATCTTTTAAAATATCTTTTATATTAATATCTGAACATACTTTTTATATATCTTTCAAAATATCTTTTATATTAATATCTGAACATACTTTTTATATCTTTTAAAATATCTTTTATATTAATATCTGAACATACTTTTTATATATCTTTTAAAATATCTTTTATATTAATATCTGAAACTTTTTTTATATATCTTTTAAAATATCTTTTATATTAATATCTGAACATACTTTTTATATATCTTTTAAAATATCTTTTATATTAATATCTGAACATACTTTTTTATATATCTTTTAAAATATCTTTTATTAATATCTGAACATACTTTTTTATGATATATCTTTTAAAAATATCTTTATATTAATATCTGAACATACTTTTTTATATATATATCGGTTTGAACGTACTGGTGTCGATATTCAGTAATGATTATCATTATTTTTTTTCGGATAATTAATATCGTTTGTTTGTGTTATTATCAACATTTTTACGATTGCTACTATTATTGACATCATTATCACTGTTCATTATAGTTATCATTATTAATTATTGTTATCATTATCATTGTCATTATCATTATTAATTATTGTTATCATCATTCTTGTCATTATCATTATCAATATAATTTCTACTATTGTTCTTGATATTATTACTATTATTTTCAATATCATTGTTATTGTTGATAACAATTATTATCATCATATCAGTATCTTCATGCCATTATCTCCCTCTTTTCTTTACTCTTCACTCAGCGGAAGAAAGAAAAAAAAGAAAGTAAGAAAGAAAGAAAGAAAGAAAGAAAGAAATTAAAGAAAGAAAGAAAGAAAGAAAGAAAGAAAAAAAAGAAAGAAAGAAAGAAAGAAAGAAGAAGAAAGAACGAAAAAGAAAAAGAAAAAGAAAGAAAGAAAAGAAAGCGAGAGGCAAAACACACAAGGAAGAAGCCAGTAAAGCTTAAAGACTTCCTTCCTCCGAAGACGAGGTCGGCGAACCATTAACATTGGATCAATCAGACAATAATTTACGATCTCACTTCCCCGATAATGATGATGATGATGATGATTATCATTATTTTTTGGGCGCATCATATAGAAAGCGGTTGAGTGGTTTGAAGTCCAAAGAGGCAGTTCACTCTCTAATTGGATTATTGCGGTTGTTACACTTTCTATGGTTGTTAGGTGTATTTAGGCTCGTTTAGGGTTGGTTGTTGGTGGTGGCGGTGGTGGTTGTTATTGAGGGAGAGGGAGAGAGGAAGGGAGGGAGAGAGGGAGGAAGAGAGAGGGAGAGGGAGGCAGGGAGAGAGAGAAAAGGGAGGGAGAGAGGAGGGAGGGAGAAGGGAGGAAGGAGGGGGAGAGGGAAAGAGAGAGGGAGGGAAGGAGAGAGAGAGAGAGAAAATGAAAGAGGGAGAGAGGAAAGAGAAAGGAAGAGGGAGAGAGAGAGAGAGAGAGAGAGAGAGAGAGAGAGAGAGAGGAGAGAGAGAGAGAGAGAGAGAGAGAGAGAGAGAGAGAGAGAATATAAAAAATCAAAATCAAAAAGTTTCCTAGAAAGTAAGTAACGTAGAGAAGCCTAACTGGTTTGTTATAATTATTTTTTATATTCAGTAACATTCTGTTAATTAAGCCTATAGATTTACTGCAACAAAAAGTAAACATATGATTAATGATATAAACTCTTATAAGAAATAAATGAAGTATGAAAGATGAAATATTGATCACCTTTGTTCTATGCTTGTCTACGTCTTATTTTTTTCTTTTCTTTTGTTTAATTCCACTTTCTCCTTCGATTTTCATTTATATTATATAAAGGCCGTAATAATTGTAAATAACAGAAATAAACAAACATATTTTTCTTGTTTTTTTAAATATTTTTTATTCCTTTATGTATATATATTTCTTTTTATCTATTTCTTCCTTTTATTCATTTCCTTTTAATCTCTTCCCTTGCTTTCTCCACAATCACTTCCTCCTCTTTGAAGTCTACAAATGGAAAGGGAAAATATATATCACTGTTTTGCAAGAATATATTCATCCACAAATAATATGCTTTTGTTTGGCTAGATTTTGTTCGTATTTCTGAAATATAATTTTGACGTGAAATTTGCTTTATGATAAAATTACACGATAATATAATGATGATAATAATAATGATGATAATAAAGATAATGATAATAATAATGATGAATAATAATGAATAATAATAATAATGATGATGATGATAAATAATAATGATGAAATGATAATAATGATAATGATAATAATATGATAATAATAATAATAATAATAATAATAATAATAATAATAATAATAATGATAATAATAATAATAATAATAACAATAATAATAATAATAATAATATAATGATAATAAAATAAGAATGATAATAATATGAAAATTAATGATAATGACAATAAGGAAATGTAGAACCCCGATACACATAACATTCATAACCATTTTGTAAGTTTAAAACCCAGCTGACTGAAATAATTTGAAAATGATTTTACCGCATGTATTCAAAACAAAATCAACACAATAATCTGACATAAGAAAAAGAAAAAGAAAAAAAGAAAGAAAAAGAAAAAGAAGAAGAAAAGGAAGAAAGAGAAGAAGAAAATATGTACACTCAAACTGAAATGATCTATACAAAATGATCTATATATAAATGATCTATATAAAAGAAAGAAAAAGAAAAGAAGAAAAGGAAGATAGAGAAATAAAAAAAGAAGGAAAGAAAAAGGAAAAAGAAAAAGAAAAAAGAAAAGGAAGAAAAAGAAGAAGAAAATATGTACATTCAAACTGAAATGAACTTTAATATGTGCAGTGATATCTTCACCCACGACGCAAAAAAAAAAAAAAAAAAAAATGATATAGAGAAATACTGATAAAATTCAGATGTATTTTTTTTTTTTTGTCATAACTGTTTCTATGTTATCTGCGTCATATAGATTTTAGGGAATGAATCGATAAGGATATTTAATGAATCTAAATGGAAAGCGAGAACTTTATTATTATCGTTATGATGATAATGGTGATAGTAATAGTAATTGATGATGTTTATTATCATTAATTTATCATTATTGTTATTATCATTATTCATATTATTATTATTTTCAATGTGATATTATTATCAGTATTACTATTGCCATTATCATTATTATTACTATTATTATTATCATTATTAGCCTTATTATTAGCATGATCATCACTATCATTATCATTATTATTACTAATATTATAGTTGCAATAATAATGATAATCATTATTATTATCATTATCCTTATTATTGTTGCTATCATCTTTATTATCATTATTACTGTCATTTTTTTATTATTTCTATATCCATTGTTCTTATCATCATTATCATCATCATTATTAACATCCTTATATAATGAATATTACTATCATTATCATCATGATCAGTATCATTAATATTCTCATCAAGACATTTAAATGACAAGACTTTAACAGAAAACCCTTGGTATTCTGGTATTGGTAGGAATCAATACCACAACGCCACCATTATACCAACCTAATTAAGAGATTTCACTAATTGCCCTAATTATATAATAAGGAATTGTGGAAATGTACATTAGAGATTCTTTTGATTGGTATATCTATCAGAATATGTAGACAGATATGCCTTTATTTCTGCAGGTTTTGTATTTGTGAAATTCATTGGCGGCAATTTTAACAAACTGGCCTTAAGATTCATGTCCGAGCTCCGGTTTCGAAATGCTGCTTCGAATCCGCCCGCATAACGCCCGCCCGTTTTTGTATGGGGTGAGACAGGTTCGAAGATTCGGTTCGTTAAGGGGACTTTTTTTTTTTTTTTAGCCGCCATGAAACCATGGAGAGTGTAGAAACTGTACTTGATAAAATCATACCGCTTGTGCCAGAGGGAAGAAGAAGAAGAAGAAGGAGAAGTAAAATGAAGAGAAAAGAAAGCAAGAAGAAGAAAAAAAAAGAAAAAAGAAAAAGAAAAGGAAGATAAAGAAGAAAAATAAAAAGTAGAAAAAGGAAAAGAAAAAGAAGAAAAGCAAGAAAGCGAAGGAGACGAAGAAAAAGAAAAAGAAAAGGAAGAAGAAGACGAACAGCACCAATTGCACTAAAAAATATATATATTTCAAGGCAATTTACCAGAACTGTACCAATCCCGCATCACGAAACAATAGCAATAATTCATTTCTTATAGATATACACACAA
>NW_020870403.1:770735-778850 GCF_003789085.1 Penaeus vannamei | reverse complement strand
ACATAATAATAATGATAATGAAAATCAAAATAACGACATGAGTAATGATAATATAAATAACAATTATGGCAACAACGATAAGCATGAATTATATATTACAACAATTACAAAAAAATACAGTTATTCACGCGAAGTCAAAACCATCACCGCCCGAACACATTTTCCAAGAATGTCAAACTCCCGCCAAAAAATTCTCAGAGGAGCCTGACGTCATCCTGAATTATTAGCCGATAATATCCCCAAAAGTCGGCTATTAGACCATTAATAACAGATATTCTTAATTGCAGTCAAGGTTAATGACTTCATGACATCAGTCAAATTGTGATTGATTTAGAGGAAGGAAGCTATCATATCAGTGAGGAATGGTTTTAATAACATGCAGAGAAATTATCGAATTTATAACTTTTACAGTCGCATAATCGTGAATTACCTCTTATTGCTACTTAATGATAATTATCACAATAGATCAGATGTAATTATTATCGAATTGTGTATTACTATTCTTATTGCTCTATTTCAACTTGTCTTTTTCTCGCTAAGAAAAGTTGATATATATGGTGAATTAATACGAATACGATAAGGAATTAATTTCTGTGATAATGATAATAACAACATGATAGTAATATTAGTATAATATCAATGATACTACCAACAGCAGCAATAATGATAATGGTAATGCTGATAATAAAGTTAGTTATATTAATAATAATTATAATTATTATATTAATGATAATGTTAACAATAATAACTGTAATAATGATAATGATATAAGGTTAATCCTATCCTATCAAGATAAACCACCAATATAACAATGTCAGACATGTATATAAAAAATCAGATGTAAAAGGAAAGTCACAGTAACACTTTTTTTTCACTTTTCTACTTGAAAAGTAATCACAATCGAAGCAAAAGCAGGTAGCACCGGAATGGATTAAATAAAGCTCTTTGTACTACACTAAAAAAAATGATAGTGATAACGAAATATGTATTTGCAGCTCTAAATTTACGAAAAAAAATACAGCTACAAAGCATAAATCCTCATACAAAAAGTAAAGGTAAAAAAGAATCAATCAATGATTATAAAAATACATAAAAACAAAGAAACATCACATTTATATACGTTAATCAAAAATGTCTTTTTTTTTGCAATGATCATTACAGAAAAGCATAAAAGTAGCAAGCTCGCTTAACTAACTTTTTGCTGCTCGTTATCCTCTCTTGTTCGAAAAAAAAACATTGCACATTATACATATATCTACCACCTGAAAAATTGCGAGGAATAAAGAAATGGAGAAGGAAAGACAGGAAGAATGAAATAATGATAATGGCAACTACATTAATAATAACAATATCATTGATAACAGTAATGTTGTTAGTAATGATAATGATAAATATAGTAGTAGTAGTAGTCGTAGTCGTAGTAGTAGTCATAGTAGTAATAATAATAGTAGTAGTAGTAATAATGATGATAATAATGACAATAACAATAATAATAATGATGGTGATGATATTGATAGTGATAACAATAATGAATAAATAAAAAATAATGGTAGTGATTATAAAAATCGTAAAGATAATAATCATAATGATAAGGACAATAATAATGATAATGAAAATAATGATAATAATGATTATAATTGTAATAATAATAATAATAATAATAATATAATAATAATATAATAATAATATAATAATAATAGATAATATAATGATAATAAATAATAATCATATTACTGATGATAATGATAATAATGAAAATAATATTAATAACAATAGTAATACTATACTTTACTACTACTACTACTACTACTACTACTACTACTACTAATGATAATGATAATATAATAATATAATAAATAATAATAATAATGAATAATAATAATAATAATAATAATGATAATAATAATAATGATAATATAATAATAATAATAATAATAATAATAATAATAATAATAATAAATAATATAATAATAATAATAATAATAATAATATATAATAATAATAATAATGATAATGATAATGATAATAAAATGATATAATAATAATATGATGATAATAATAAATAATAATAATAATGAATAATATAATAATAATAATAATAATAATAATAATAATAATAAATAATATAATAATAATTAATAATGATAATAAGAATAATGATATATAAAAAATAATAATGATAATAATTCATATATAGTGATAGTAATAACGAAAAAAAAAAAATACTACAATAATGAATAATAATAATAATAATGATAACAATAATGATGAAATGATGAATAATGATAATGATACTATTATTAATACTACCAATGATATTAACAATAAATGTATTAATGAGGATAATAAATGATGATAACGATATTGATGATGATGACATAGATGATAAAAAGATAATGAAATAATAATGATAATAAAGATGATGATAATATCAGTAATATTTATAGAAAAGAAGAAGAAGAAGAAGAAGAAGAAGAAGAAGAAGAAGAAGAAGAAGAAGAAGAAGAAGAAGAAGAAGAAGAAGAAGAAGAAAGGAGAGAGAGAAAAGAATAAAAAGAAGAGGGAGAAGAATAGGAAGAAGAAAAATTAGTAGTTTTGATAATAATAATACTAATAATAGAAGAAAGGAGGAGGAGGAGGAGAAGAGGAGGAGGAGGAGGAGAGGAGGAGAGAGAGAGGAGAAAGAAGAAGAAGAAGAAGAAGAAGAAGAAGAAGAAGAAGAAGAGGAGAAGAAGAAGAAGAAGAAGAAGAAGAAAAAGAAGAAAAAGAAAAAAGAAGTAGTAGAAGAAGAAGAAGAAGAAAAAGAAAAGAAAGAAAAAGAAAAGAAAAAGAAAGAAAAAAGAAGAAAAGAAACAGAAGAAGAAGAAACGACTAACGTAAGCACATCGCCGGCATCCTGAACGTGTTACTAACATGTTCATAAAACATTTTCTACCACAAGCAAAATCCAACATGGCTCAGACAGCGGCTCTACCACGTCGACTTAGGAAAGTGAGATAGATAAGATAAGATAGATGAATAGAGAGCGTTATCGTTTAGTGAAAGAAGCACAATGAACTAAAGAGGAAGTGAGATATAAAAGAAATAAGGATAGAAAGAAAAGGCGGAATAGGTAAATAAAGTGAAGAGAGAAAGGGATAAAGAGAGAAAGAAGGTGGAGGAAATATAAAGAAAATGTATATAAAAAAGAGATAAAGAAAGAAAGAAGGAAAGGGGAAAAGAGAAAATTAGAAAGGATAAGCAGGTGTGTCTAGAGTGGATGCACAAAAGTAATTACGCGAGTCACGGTTGACCTGCCGTGACCTGGGATGACCTTCGTACCCTTTACTTTCTTTGTCTTGGGCGTCGTTTGACCTGTTGAGAGAGTCAGATTATTATGATTTCATTTAGAGAATTCTTTCGTTAAACTCTTGTTGTGTTTGAGATTTATTCCTATCCATCGGTGACCTTAGCTGACCTGTTGGGAGAGTTTGCAATCGAAGACGTACTTATCACCTAGTTGAAGGAAGAAAGGGTTTCATTTTGATTCGTTTAAGTGATGACCTTATTTGACCTGTTTGGGAAGAGTCTGCAACGTGCTTATCACCCACCACAAAAAACAACAACAATAACAGAAGACTATATATTCATCAAATTGTCTTTTCTTTTCTTTCTACGTTAGAAATAAGGTTTAAGCCATGACCTTATTTGACCTCCCGGGAGAGGTTGTAGTTTCCTTGTGTAATCTTCATTTCTTGTTTTCCTGTGTTAAAAAAATTAAATTTGGATTGCAGCCGTGACCCCGTTTGAGTCGTCGGGTCACCATGCAGCTAAATAAGTAAATAGATAAATAAATATAAACTTTATTAAGAATAATTTCTCTCCTTTTTGTAGTGGGCAACATGGGGTTCCCTTCACCAGCATGTAAGTCTTTGCTCCTGAAAAAACAAACACCGATTTTTTTTTTAATTCTCTCCAATATGCACATTCTATAGGATGAAGAAAAGTTACAGAAGTATAACAGAATCGGAAGTGACCCTATAAGTGTAATTATCAGGCAAACCATGCGAGGAAGAAGCATACTATTGCTGCTGAGTATGTAATTATGTCTAAGAGTTTCACTGCCCTGGATGGACCACAAGCAATTAACGAAAGGGACCACAAGCAATTAACGAAGGGAGTAATTAGGAATGGACCACAAGCAATTAACGAAAGGGAGTAATTAGGAATGGACCACAAGCAATGGCCTTTATGACGAATAGGGGTAAATAGGACAATTGTTCGTTATTATTAAGTACTAACAGGAGGGTAAATGATCGACAGCGAATAATGATGATGATGATAATTATGATATGTATGATGATGATGATAATGGTGATATAATGATAATGAGAATGCTGATGAGGATGAAAATGATGAAGATAATGATGATGATATGATATAATAAAGATAATGATAATGATAATTATAATGAAATAATGATAATAATAATAATAATAATAATAATAATAATATAATAATAATAATAATAATAATATAATAATAATAATAATATAATATAATATAATAGTAATAATAATAATAATAATATTGAAAATAGTCATAAGATACAGCTGACCGAAATAAAAGCTAATGCGTAGATAAAACGTACCCAAAGATAGTGAACCTAGTAAATGTCTTAACGGAATCTCATCCATGAATCATACGCCACTCCAGCTTTCCGAGTACAATAAAGCACAACATTGCACAATACACGAACCAGAGAAAGCCGCTTCCAGTATATTGCAAACACCAACTGCATTCCTTTGAGACAGGTGGTATGCTCTGGGAATTAGATATTGTGCAGAATGGATTAATTTTCTACGACAAAAGCACGTCATGATAGTTATTGTTATTTTGTGTAATTCTCGAGAGAAAAGACTTGAATTAGCCAACTTGATTTGGTAGATTTGTAAGAGAGGACCTGTGTAATTTACTCTGTTTTATGTTATATACTGTGTAATGTCTGGTTTTATACTATGCAATATCATGAGGCGAACGCTAATGGGTAGGTTTCTTAATAAAAAAGAACATTCTTTTTGAGTAATATTGATAAGTCATGGAATTATACATGCACTGTGCTAGGTCACGAGAAAGAATTGTGAACTTTCGAGGTTGAACAGCGTGAAGAAAGAAAAATTCCAGATGCATTTAAAACTCCTTTGCTGAGGCTCTGTTGAGTGAGGTGGCACTAAGAGAGTTTTTTGTCATCATTTTCATTTACTGTAAAACTAAATATAACACACACACACACACACACACACACACACACACACACACACACACACACACACACACACACACACACACACACACACACACACACAAACACGCACTTACGCACTTACCACGCACACACACACACACACACACATACCTATCTATCTATACAGACAGATATTCACACATATATACAAGCACACATGTATATCTATTTCCTTATTCATCTATATATCCATCCATACGTACATTACAAAATCTAGATTTAGTTTCATTCTGAAGCGAATTCCTTTGTTAAAAGAACCCAATAAACTAATGGATACAAAGATTTTTTTCTTTTTGTTAAGCAAAGGAAAAGAATAAACAAACATAAACAAAGAAAGACCAGCATAAAACACCGTCATATTATAAAAAAATATATGAAATAAGATTTTTTTTCCCATTCCCCTTTTTCTAATTCATCGACTCTCCCTCCTCTCCTTTAATTTTTAACTAATTTACGTAATTATCCGACATTTATCTTCATTTCCCTTCTCCCACACTCAGTAATACGACACAACATTATCTCATTTGTTCAAGTATATGTTTGTGTATATAGAAGTGTATAACAATCTACTTGATGTCTAAACATTTAAGTATCTTTCTGTGTATCTACACATACATTCGTCTGTCTTTCTATTTATGTGTCTATATCTATATCTATCTCTCTCTCTATCTATCTATATCATTCAATCTATATATATGGATGTCTGTGCCACACACACACACACACACACACACACACACACACACACACACACACACACACACACACACACACACACACACACACACACACACACACACAAGCGCACAAACACACACAAAACATACACACATATTATCGTGTGTGTGCCTGTGTGTGTGTGTTTGTGTGTGTGCATGTGTGTTTATGATCCATGTACGTGAAATCATTTGTAGCATACTATGTACTTTTACTCTCCCCCATACACATAAAAGCGCGCATTTATAAATCATAAAAAAACAAAACTTGAAGACTCGTGAAACTGCAAAAAGTTGGCTCCCTCTCATGTATCACGTGTCCCCCTAACACAGCCACGCCCACCACGCCACGCCCACCACGCCTTCCCGGGCACTCTCACCCTTCCCTTATCGTCACATTAACTTTCCTATAGCGTTTATTTCTCGAGTATTCTCGCCCTGTCCGTATCGTCGTATTAACTTTGTCTTAGGGTTCATTTCTCGAGTATTCTCGCCCTGTCCGTATCGTCGTATTAACTTTATCTTAGGGTCGCATTAACTTTCCTATAGCGTTTATTTCTCGAGTATTCTCGCCCTGTCCGTATCGTCGTATTAACTTTGTCTTAGGGTTCATTTCTCGAGTATTCTTGCCCTGTCTGCATCGTCGTATTAACTTTTATCTCAGGGTTCATTTCTCGAGTATTCTTGTCCTGTCCGTATCGTCTTATTAACTTAACCATAGTGTTTATTTCTCGAGCACTCTTGCTCTGTTTATATCGCAACGTCAACTTTACCATAGCGTTTCTTTCTCGAACACTCTTGCCCTGTCCATATCCTCACATTGACTTTACCATAATGTTTAGTTCATGTCTGCATCCACTATGCATTATTGTGTGTTGTTAGTGCCTAATTTCCATTTTCATCATGCACTACACGCAATGGAATCTGTGTTTTAGGAATTTTGTAATAATGTTTATTTAATGTGTATCGGCGCTGATAATAGATCTAGAAACCATACGTCACATGAATAACAAATGGTACACAAATACAAAGACATAATCATTGTGTAATATACAACACACACACACACACACACACACACACACACACACACACACACACACACACACTATATATATATATATATATATATATATTATATATATATATATATAATATATATATACAAAAGATAAGGTCAGACAAACAAAAAATCGAATCTTAGAATCGGGAAATATTTGTGTGAGCCATAAAAAAGAGGAACAAGAGGGTTTATTACTCTTTTAAGTAAAACAAAAGCTTAAGAGCAGAATGCTGAGGAACAAAAACAACAAGAGAGAAAAAGGAAAAAAAGAGAAAAAAACTTACCATGAAAATCAACGTTTAGAAAACAGGCAATTACATAAGATCCGTTTTTGTATTACATCCTGTACGTGTTCCTGCCTGAGTAGGATGTTATCAATTCTCGAAATGTTTGGGATTTTGTGTTTTCTGACCTGCCTGTTTAGTTTTGTTTCGGCGTTTTATCATTCATTTACATTCCCCTTTTTATCTATTTCAACTTTTGAGTGTGTTCTTTTTCATGTTAATTTTCTGTCTTTAGTATCAGTCCTTTGTTTTTCTTTTATTTTTTCATTTACATTCCCCTTTTTATCTATTTCAACTTTTGAGTGTGTTCTTTTTCATGTTAATTTTCTATCTTTAGTATCAGTCCTTTATTTTTCTTTTATTTTTTCTCTTTCATTTCTCTGTTCTGTCTCCCCTCACGGTTCATATCAGAGGAAGAATTGCCGGATTATGAACAGAAATTATTTGAACAAATCAACAATTTTTAATTACAAGAGGGTGTCGAAGGGGGGGGGGGTAGGGGTTGAAGGGGGGGGTAGGGGGTTGAAGGGGGAGAAGGAGGTTTAGGAGAGGGGATACTGAGGGAGGCTGGGGGGGGGGAAGGAGGAGGGAGGGGAGGAAGGGAGAGAGAGAGAGGGTCGGGGGAAAAGGGAGGGGAAGGGAGGGGAGGGAAAGGGAGGGGAGGGGAGGGGAGGGGGAATAGGAAAGGGAGGGAGGGGAATAAGGAAGGGAAGGGGAGGGGAGGGGGAAAGGAAGGGAGGGAGGGGGAGGGGAAAGGTAGGAGAGGGA
>NW_020870403.1:760735-763235 GCF_003789085.1 Penaeus vannamei | reverse complement strand
TTTGGATTCATTAGTATTGCAAGATAGGAATGCAGTTTTCTAAGGGTGAATATTTTCATTGCAACAGTGTCCCTATTACCCTGACGGAGGTATGCGCTTTCTCAGTGCTTCTAGTATTGTCATGATACTGGCTTCACTTTCCAATTGATTATTTTTTTTTAAATTTCTTAACCGCATGCCGTTCTCCCAAAAATGTAATTTATACCCACTTGTTTTTCATCATTGTATCAACCGATTTGTATCGTTCCAGTCATTATTAACGCCATATCGCAATCACTGTCATTATCATTTTTATCTATCATCATTATCATCTTACATAACAGAATAGGAAAAAGATAAAATATTATTCTTGATATGATCCTTACATCACCGTTATCATCTTCATCATAGTTATCGTCTTATTGTCCATGTTATTATTATTCGTATCTTAAATAAATTTGCTATTGTCACTATTACAATTATCGTTACTGCTACTTGAAACGTATTGTGCTTCTATATCCAGTAAATCGTTATAAATCTACGGGTTTAGTTTGCCCCTTTTTACTTAGTCAGGCTATAACCAAGAGAGAGAGAGAGAGAGAGAGAGAGAGAGAGAGAGAAGAGAGAGAGAGAGAGAGAGAGAGAGAGAGAGAGAGAGAGAGAGAGAGAGAGAGAGAGAGAGAGAGAGAGAGAGAGAGAGAGAGAGAGAGAGAAGAGAGGGAGGAGAGAGAGAGGGAGAGGAGAGAGAGGGAGAGGGAGAGGGAGGGAGATGAGTGGAGAGAGGCGAGAGGAGAGGGAGAGCAGAGGCAGAGAGAGAGGAGAGAGAGAGAAAGAAGAGAGAGAGAGAGAGAGAGAGAGAGAAGAGAGAGAGAAGAGAGAGAGAGAGAGAGAGAGAGAGAGAGAGAGAGAGAGAGAGAGAGAGAGAGAGAGAGAGAGATAAATAGAAAGAGAGAGTGAAAGAGAGAGCTAGATGCAAAAAATATTTACATGTGTACACCTATATAATCCAAATACACGCTTTATACACAACCATACATACAAACCCACACATACACCCAGCATCTCTACAAAAAAGAAAAAAAAAAAAGACATACAAACACGAAAATAACACACCAAACAAACAAACAAACGAAATGAAACTGAGAAAAGGAAACGACCAAGAGTTCACCCCCCCCCCCCCCCCCGCGCCCCACGATCTATCATGATTCGAGTTGTCGGTTTTTGGAAAAGATTTCGTGTCCCGCAAAATTTTCCTGGGGTCGCCTCCCTCTGTCCCCCCCCTCTCTCTCTCTCCTGAATTACCTCCTGACCTAAATTTCCCCTTCTGTCCTTCACCTTAATTTCCTCCTCTTCTCTCCCCTCTCTTTCTCATTCTTTTATTTTATTTTGTTTGTTTGTGTGCTGAGTCGCGTAAAAAGGATTTATGTGATTGGGTGTCGAGTGTTCTCAAAAAGACATTTTCTCTCTCTCTCTCTCTGATTCCTCATTTATTTTAGCTACGTTTCTTTCTTTACCCTGTTGTTATTCCCTTGTTCAACACTCCTTCTCTGTTATCTATCCCTTTCTCTCTCAGTCATTTACTGTTCTTTCTTTTTATTGTGGTGTTCTTCTATCACATTCTCTGTTTGTCACGTCCTTTTCTGTCACTTCTATTCATCTCTCTCTCTCTCTCTCTCCCTCTCTCTTTTTCGCTGTTTGCCACGGCTCTCTTTCCTTTTGGTTACACTTCTTTCTCTATCCTCTCTCTTTCTCCTTGCTATTTATCTCTCTTTGTTGCCCATTCATCTATTACTGCGTGTATTATCCACTCTTTCGATATATCTTATTTACTTATCTATTGCCCTTTCTTTAATATTCACATCTCTTTCTCTGTTATTTATTTTTCTCTCTTTCTATCTATGGTGTTTTCTTTTTCCTCTCTTTTTGTTCTCTTTATCTCTCTCTCTCTCTCACTCTCCCCTCTCTCACCTCTTCCTTTTTGTTATGTGCTTCTCTTTCTGTCTGTAATACCGTCTTTACCTTTGTTTCGTTGCTTTTTTATCCTTTTCTTCTTTCTCTCTCTCTCTCTCTCTCTCTCTCTCTCTCTCGTTCTCTTTCTCTCTCTCTGTTATTCCCATATTTCTCCTGTTCTCTACCCTACTTCCTTAATATCACTAATTTCCCCTTGTACGTTTATATGGCGTTTTCTTGTGCCTTTTCTTACGTATTACGCATTATACGCACTAAATACACTAATTAATGAAATACAAGGCTTTCGGTCAATTTTTTACGCCAGGCATCAGTCACTTTTCCCAAGGGACTGAGAGTACATGCTACGTGTTGCCAGTTAGTATTTAAAATCGGGAATTAGCACTTTCACTTTACATGCAACAGCGATCTGATGCGATTTGGAATTCATGCTTAAGTTAACATTGAAGAAGATGGATAGATAGATGGATAGATGGATAAGGAGAGGCGGTCTTGATTAATAAACGCAAAATTATTTAAGAAAATGCTGTACAAACACGTGAGTTTTCAAGGC
>NW_020870403.1:755735-758235 GCF_003789085.1 Penaeus vannamei | reverse complement strand
AAGAAAGAAAGAAAGAAAGAAAAATAAATAAATAAAAAGACAAAGACCTTTTTTACGCATTTGTCTCCTATATCCTTTTAAGGGAATATCCACGTACATTCACCCACCTCCGTGTATCAAAATCTATCTACCTGAAAATGTATCTATCAACAATACCACGCATACATACATACATAAAAAACAGCTTTTACCTCTTTATCATCTTAAGGGAAATACCCACGTGCATCCCCACACCTACACGAATTCGAAATCCTTCTACAAACACACACATGCATAAAAAACAGCTTTAATTCACCCACCTCCATGAATTCAAAATCCATCTACAAACAGACATGCATAAAAAATCTTTAATTCACACACCTACACGAATTCAAAATCCATCGACAAACACACACAAGCATAAAAAATATTCAATCCACGTACCTACATGAATACATGAATTCAAAACATCTACAAACACACACACGTATAAAAACACACGCATGCATAAAAAAACGCTTTAATCCACACTCCAAACATCCACATCCACAAAAAAACTTTAATCCACACACCTCCATGAATTCAAAATCCACCAACACACACACGCATAAAAAACAGCTTTAATCCACACTCCAAACATACACATCCACAAAAAAAACTTTAATCCACACACCTCCATGAATTCAAATCCACAACAAAACACACGCACGCATAAAAAAACAGCTTTCATACGAGACTACAGCCTTGGTTCGCACAAAGCCAAGCCAGGCAACAGAAAACCTTGGGCGCAAAGGTGAGGACGGTCGTTAGAGAAGCCACTTTGGAAGCTACAATTAGAGGTTTCCTCTTCGCAGTCGGCGGTAAATATCGATCAAGAGAGAGGGAGAGGGGGAGAGAGAGAGGGGAGGAGGAAGAAAAGGGGAGGGAAGGAGGGAAGGAGAGGGAAGGGGAAGGGGAGGGAGGGAGGGAGGAAGAAAAAGGGAGGGTGGGAGGGAGGAGTAGGAGGGAAGAAGGGAGGGAGGGGAGGGAGGAAGAGGAAGGAGGAAGGAGAGGGGGAGGGGGAGGAGCAGGAGGGAGGGAAGGAGGAGAAAAGGAGGGAGGGAGGGAGGAGGAGAGGAGGGAGAAGGAAGGAGGGGAGGGAGGGAAGGAAGGAGGGAGGGAAGGATAATATATAGGAATATATAGATTATATATATATATATAGATAATTAGATGATATGATAATAATAATAGAGATATAGATAATATATATATATATATATAGATAGAATAGAGAAGAGAAGATGGGAGATAGATAGAAGAGAGAGAGAGAGAGAGAGAGAGAGAGAATCAAGAGAAGAGAGAAAGAGAGGGATCGAGAAAGATCGAGAAAGAGGGAAGAGAAAAAAAAAGAAGAGAAAGGAAAAGCGAGAGAGAACGAGAAAGAGTATTTACTATGTAGGCATCAGCACCATTAAAGGCACCATGCAGGTTATTCCAATACGTAACCATAATCTATACATGAAATATATCCTACACTGATTTCTCAGTCAATTACCGATCGCAGCATAATTCGATATCTAATACCCGGTGTAAAAAAGAATATTCCAAAACCTAACACCGGCAAGCCATTGACGAAAAAATATAATTACAATAAAATAAACGAAATAGAAAAGAAAAGAAAGGTATAACGAACGAAGGATGAAAAGCAGAAATAAAACTTCAAACAGGAGTAACAGTAATAAAAGATGAAAGGAATAATATATAATAATAAATAATAATAATAAGAATAAAATACACGGTGAATATAATGGGTCATTAACCCTGTTAATACAATGCTGAGTAAATTAATCAATTAATTAATCATCCTACGACAAGGAATTCGTTCTCAGTAGGCCTACATTTTGCAGTTTTATTACGCCTTTTCTTGACACCAAAATATGAGTATTATCCTAAAAGCCAAAATCACATATACTTTCAAAAAGTATCTTTATTATCGTTATTATCTATTTCATCATTATTATATCATTGTTTTAATTTCATTTTCATTATTATCGGTTACCCTTTTTATTATTAGAATCGTCGTTATCATAATTTCAAGAAATTATTTATATTTTCTTTTCGTCTACTTTCTTATCAGTTCGTCCCCAAGTTAATAAAATGAATTGTTTTTTTTCCATTTGTGATAAATGATGATGAAAAGAAGAAGAAAAGGAGAAATTCGAAGAAAAAATGAAGAAGAAGAAGAAAATTAAGAAGGAAAAGAGAGAAAAGAAGAATGCAGAAAAGAAGGAGATGAAGAAGAAGAAATAAACGAGATTGAAAGAAGAAGAAATAGAAGAAGATAGAAAAAATAAAAGAATAAAAGAAGATGAAGAATAAAATAATAAATCAAGATGACAGAAGAAGAAGAAGAAGAAAAGAAAGAAGAATAGAAATAGAAGATGTAGAATAAAGAAAAAAAGAAGCTAGAAAGAAAAGAAGATTAGAAGAAAGAAGAAGAAGAAAAGAAAAAGGAAGAAGAAGAAGAAAAAGAAGAAGA
>NW_020870403.1:743235-748235 GCF_003789085.1 Penaeus vannamei | reverse complement strand
GATCGTATGGTAGGGTGTATTCTATCTAGAAAGTATAGTAATACGAGATATGTATATATAATATATATATATATATATATATTAGTATATTATATATATATATATTATATATATATAACTAAGCATATATATACGTACCATTATATATATTATAATGAAAATCTATTAACCCTCTCCCGAGCGCGAGCGAGCCCTGCGAGGCCGTTGCATGTGAGTCAGCGGGCGTGAATGTCCTCCTAAGACCGCCGCCGTCGATAGGGTAGTTACGTTGTGTGTATGGTGTAGTGGTGGTTTGGTGATGTGACGTAGTGAGTGGTTGGTGTATGGTGTGTGTGTGGTGGGTGTGTGAGCGTAGTATATGAGAAATATATATGTTATGAGTATAAAATGAGTAGGTGATAACGTGTAACATATATAATATATATATACTTATATAATATAATATATAATTATATCATAGTACATATATATTATATTAATTGATGTATATTTTATATATATAACTAGTATATATATATAATTATATAGTTATATATATATATTATTATATAATACGGCCACCCACAATACACACAGTTATAAAATTACATTAAAGTAATAGTATATATATATAATCTGTGTGTGGTGTGTGTATGTGATGTGTGTGTTTAGAATGTGGTTGATGGTGGCGTGATGTGTGTTAGGTGATGTGATGTGGAGGTGTATGTGGTGTATGTGTGTTGTGTGTGTGATGTTTTGATGGGCGTGTTCGGTTGGTCAGTGTGCTCGTGAGAGCGAGTGGTAGAAAGGGGAGTGACACTGATATATAATTGCTATATATTATATAGTATATTATAGTTATATACTGATGATTATAATATAGTTTACTATCTAATGATATTATATAGTGATACCACGTGTTAAGAGTATCTAATCATCACTCTATATATAAATAACCCATACATACAATTACATATCATATATACTATTACTATATAATATACTATATATATAATATATACACTTATTAAGAGATATATATACACATATTAGACATAGTAATATATATATAAAAATATATATATAGCCATGTGCATGTATATAGCCATAAAGTGTGTACGGTTTTGAGATGTGTTTTATTGTTGTGTGTGTGGTATGTATGCAGGAGTGTTTCTGTCGTGCGAGTATTTCGTGTTGACGCAGTGAGTGTGCGTGACTGCAGCAGTTGTTACACTTATTAATGCAAGCGTCATTTGCAAAATCCAGTGAAGCTTCCCCGCTTATCCACTCCGAGCGAGCCGTATAGTCGGAGTAGATACTTGAGAGGAATACGTGTCCAGGTCGTCTGCATATACATAACTTCCCGCTCTTTCTTTATATGTCCATTTATCTTTCCTTTACCGTCACGAGGTTGCACAAAGTGTCGAAAGGAAAGACAGAAGCGATAATTGAGAAGGGTAAGATAATGATATGAAGAATGCAGAGGGGTGAAATGAAGGAACAAGATTAGAAGAATTAGATGGCGCGTGTGAGTGGTCACAAATATAGGTAAACGAAGCAAAAGGTAAAGAATACATCAAAAAATTGAGAATTGAAAATGTCTAATGAGTAATAAGAGTATAGAAGAGGCGCCAGTAGCAGCCATGCACTCAGTGAATAGCATGGTATCATAATATAGATGATGGTAGGAGAAATGTGTAAGCCAAAGGCGAGCGGGGGGTATTAAGAGTGTAATGGCACTAATAGTCTGTGAGTCAACCGCAGATACACTATATCCACCTCGAGCTCACTGGTTAGTGGAGCCCTTTTCCGCGGCGCCCCTAAAAGAATTAACAAGTTATTAGACAGGATAGGAACTCTCCGCGTCGGTCTGCTTGGTTGATATAACTCTGGTATACCTGTGTAGAACGCCGCCAGTATTATTGAATATTATTCATTAAACTTATTTGACCGACCGTAACTGAAGCGAGATACTCTAACAGACGAGCTGTGTGTTGTGTGTGTGGTGTGTGTGTCTTTCGCGTAGAGGTTTGTTGCTCGTCGCGCCTGTGCTCGTGTGTGTAGTAGTGTCTAGAGCTCGACGTGGTTCTATGATCGTATTGGAAAGGCTACTCGGTATATATGTGCGCGAGACGTAGACTACTCATATCTCTGAGCGGATACGAAATGACGTAGTGTATTAAATGAGAGTTTTCGTCAGAAATACTAAATCATCATGGTTTCCTTGATCGAAGATTTATTATATATCTCTGAATCGGCTGGGGCTTGTCTCGGAAGATGTCCTCTACCAGGTTAATCTATAAATGATAGACCTTAACCATTATTTGATATTGGTGAACCTCATATTCGTTCTCATTCATACCTTTCCACATTTTCCAATATGAATACTACGGTTCATATGATATATATAATATATATATATAATTATATATATATATATTATTATTATATATATTTACATATATATACTATATATATATATATATATATAATATATATATTATATATATATTATATATATATTATATATACACACACACATATACATGCATACATATATGTATATATTGATATAAATAATTAAATAAATAAGAAATATATATGCATAAACATATATACATATCCATTATAAACATCCATGTATACATACACATATCCACACACATGTACACACACACGCACGCACACCACACACACCACACACACACACACACACACACACACACACACACACACACACACACACACACACACACACACAACACACACACACACACACACACACACACACAGACACATATATATATATATATATACTATTATATATATATACTATATATATATCATATATATATATATACATACACACACACACACACACACACACACACACATATATATACGTACATTGTCACGCACATTGCCGTACTACAATCTAACAAAAGTGGGTCAAAATGCCAAGTCCTTGGTTTTTCCTCGTGAGAACTCTCTCGCAAACACACAATCCTTCCAATCCAACAGCCACGGAGTCCAATCCAAGATCTGTGTCTAATTTCGGATCATGTCACGTGAGTTCCCGCGCTGACACACAGCATTTTACACAGGCGCACGCGAGGGGACCCGTAAGGTTGGGAGCGTGGTGAGGGTGTGTGCGTGTGTGTGTGTAAGTGTGTGTGAGTTTGTGTGTAAATGTGTATGTGTGTGTTTGTGTGTAAGTGTGTGTGTGTGTGTGTGTTGTGTGTGTGTGTTTGTGTGTTTGTGTGTGTGTGTGTGTGTGTAAATGTGTATGTGTGTGTTTGTTTTGTGTGTGTGTGTGTGTTGTGTGTGTGTGTGTGTGTGTGTGTGTGTGTGTGTGTGTGTGTGTGTGTGTGTGTGGTGTGTGTGTGTGTGTGTGTGTGTGTGTGTGCGTGTTGTGTATTTATTTGCTTATGTATGCAATGAAAAGTAATACTGTCGTATACTAGTAGTAATAGTAGTAATATCAATAGTAGTGATATTAGTCGCCGTTGAAATAAGAGCAGAAAAAAATAATGAAGGGTGTCCATTAACAACGAAAATGATAACACATCTAGAAAATAGCAATAAAAACGACAATAATAGTATTACTGCTCTTGTTCCATTTTAAAAGTAAACCTCTTTCTTTGTGTAATATTTCAACTCTGAAGGAAAAGGCGAGCACGCAACCCTCCTCCCTCCCCCTACCCCAACCCCCTGCTTAGTCAGCACTCTTTCCTTCTTTCATTCTGTACATTTTTGTCTATATTCTTTGTTTGTTTATATTCTCTATATAAATCTGTCTATCATCTATCTATCTACATATCTATTTACACTTTTCTGTCTGTTCCCCACTCTCTCTCTATCCATATATATATATTTATATCCATTTATCTATCTATCTGTCTACATATACACTGTATGCTTACACATTTTTCAATGACTATTTACCTCTGTCATTCTGTCTTCCGACTCTCCTTCCTCCCTTCTACCTCCTTACTCCTCCAAGTATGTCTCATTATCCCTCTATTCTTTAAAACTCGAAAAAAACATATTCCAGACAATTTTCTAGGTCCTGGCACTGTTTCTGATAAGGCTGGCACTGCGGGGCACTATCACTAACGCTATTTATACCATTAACGATACTTCCTTATTAAAACGCGTATTGCCGGAACAAGCACTATAGGTATTGGCATCGTCGATGGCACTAATGAATGCGACACTGTCTTAATTAGCATCTAATTGGCACAGGATCTATCGGCCGTGACACCGTCTTTCATACCTTTTCATCGCTACCAGAAAAAAGGAAAAGAAGAGGAAGGAGCCAAGTCACGCCTCACGACAAATGCGTTGACACTGGCGCGATTTTCAATGGCCGTGCAAGAGGCGCGTGCCGTCTCCGGTACTAATTGATCAGGGCGCAGTTATGCCTCGTTCCCGTCCTCTAATTTGGCACTCACAGGCACGCCACGTCCGCTGTAGTTACGGCCGGTTTTGAGTGAGTGTTGCGGGTATCTGTTGCTGTCTGTCGAGTTGACACGGAAGGGGACAGGAAACCGTTTACACGTTTTTACTTTAATATATTATATATATATATATATATATATATATATATATATATATATATATATATATACATATATATATATATATATATATATATATATATATATATATATATACATATATATATATATATATATATATATATATATATATATATATATATATATATATATATATATATATATATATATATATATATATATATATATATATATATATATATATATATATATATATACTATATATATATATATATATATAATATATATATATAATATATATATATATATATATATATATATATATATATATATATATATATATATATATATATATATATATATATATATATATATATATATATATATATATATATATATATATATATATATATATATATATATATATATATATATATATATGTATATATATGTATATATATATATATATATATATATATA
>NW_020870403.1:723235-728235 GCF_003789085.1 Penaeus vannamei | reverse complement strand
AAAAAAAAAAATGCTGTTGTCAGTTGTCACCCTACAGATTCCACATGAAATGCACTATTTGACCATAAAACATGAATATGCTTAAGATTACTGTTACACTTCAGAGTCAAAATTTTCGATTTTACGTTTTCGTCATAATCGGATGGATTAACCTCAGGATTAACTATCTAAGTATCGTTTAAACCAACTCACTTCCTGAAACAGCCACTTGGAAAATTGAGCAATTTAAAAGGAGCAATCCTATTTCTGAAAAAAAAAAAATGCGGGAATAGATATTAGGAGATTAAAGAATACTCACTTGGCCTTGCAGATACATTCATAACACCCTATGCTGCAATTTTAATAATGTAATGCTTTGCCAAGACCGCGTTTAAGCCTTATTTAACTAGATTTATATCGTTATATTTGTGTGTGTGCGGGACTGGGCATAGAATAGGGGTGGGGAGGGGGGACATGTGTAATCGTTTCTCCGGCACTTTTTGCTTAATTTTATTTTTAACCCCCCCCCCCCTAAAAGAAAAATCCGTAGAACTGGTAGGTACTAATATACCTTAACACTGTGCCCCTCCACAGTTCAGGTGTTGGTCAAAGTTTATGACACTTTTTTTTCTTCCAGTTTTTAAGACATCTTTAGTACTTTAATCAAGATTTTGTAAATGATTCCTGCGAATGGAACATTTTCGAGATTTAGGGATTCTTGGGATTTCCGGATTTCTAAGATTTATTGTTTATTTCCAGTTGTTTTCCCCAAAACGTCGTGTGTTGTGTGTGTGTGTGTGTGTGTGTGTGTGTGTGTGTGTGTGTGTGTGTGTGTGTGTGTGTGTGTGTGTGTGTGTGTGTGTGTGTGTGTGATGTGTGTGTGTATGTGTGTATGCGTGTGTGCGTGTGTGTGTGTTATGTGTGTGTGTGTGTGTGTGTGTGTGTGTGTGTGTGTGTGTGTGTGTGTGTGCATGCGTGTGTGTGTGTGCAAAAAAACACTTATTTCACAGATGAGTGAAGATTCTTTCATGCTAGATCTGTATAACATATAACGCGCTTTTTATCCGTAAATATTTATGCGCGTCTAAGTTAAGTGTAAGTGTATTATAAGTGTATGAAATCTCTTGGCGATTAGTATCTTCATTCCCACGCCCAAGAAAGAATTAGGATAAGTTGCCAAGGATAATTTTAAGTATTAAGGATCATTAGTCAAGGATAATCACAAAGAACAAGAAGGATTATTAAAAAGGACCGAAAAAAATACACGTAACCCTGAAATAGTGCACTAGACGAAAAATGAAAATCAAAATAAAACTGGGAAACGAAATGAATGAAAGAAAACGGAAGACAGAAAAAAACACGAGAAAAGAAAACGAAGAACAAAAAAAAATCAGGAAAAAAAACTAAATAATAGGTATATCATACAGTATTAAGATATCTAGAAGCAAATGAAACCAAAAAAGAGAGATAAAAAAAATAAGATAAACGATATATAAGAAGAAACCGGAACTAATAAAGATACCAACATATCTAGAAGTACAAATGAAACACCAAAAAGAGAGATAAAAAAAAAAACAAGATAAACGATATATATAAGAAGAAATCGAAACAGAGAATTAAAAAAAAAAAAAAAAAAAAAAAAAAACGGAGGGTTGCATTATACAGTCTTAGGGAATCTGGTAGCACAGTTGAAACCACTTCATACGGGCAATTAAGAGTTTTAATTGCTTTCAGATCCCACGAGCCTCTACGTAAGCCCGATGGATCTTGGCGGCCATTTAAAGGCTACAGAAACTTATAATTTGAGTTTAAAAGGAATTAGTCCAAAAAGTTGTGTCGAAGCATACATCATCTAACTTTTTTTTTTTTTTTTTTTTTTTTTTTTACAGGTGAGTGTTGATTTGGAAAGTTGGTGTGGAATGTCATGTTACTGTATGGCTATATCTGTGAGTGTATATTATTAATGTTATTATATTATTATATCATCATTATGTACTTATTATCATCATCATTATTATTTCTTTTATTATTATCATTATTTTATTATCATTATTATCATTATTATCAGCAGTATTATCATTATCATTATCATTATTATCATTATCATTATTATTATTATCATTATTGTTATAACTTTCTATTTTAATCATTATTATCATCATTAGTAAAACTATTACTATTATCATTATCATTGTCATCATTACTATCATCACCACTATCATTATCATTAGCATTATTACCATTACCATCATCATCATCATCATCATTGTTGTTGCAGCCATTAGTGGTGTTGCTACTGCTCTTGTTATTAATAGTATCATCACCATCGTTATCTTCATGACTATAATTATTGTCATAAATGTCCTTGTCATATTCTTTTCAGAACGTTTTTACTCTCATCATTGTTTTTATTGTCCATATAATCATTTATAATGGAAAAAATAAGAATATAGAGAAGGAGAAGAAAAGAAGAAAAAGAACAATGGAAGAGAAGAAGAAAGGAGAATGCAAAAAGAAGTTGGGAAAAGGCTAAAAAAAAATAAGAGGATAATGTTATTAATGATGACGAAGAAAGGACATAAGAAGAAGACGGAGAAGATTTTTTTTAACAAAAACGAACCACAAGAATACGAGAAAAAAAAAAGAAAAAAAGAAAAAAAAAAGAACGACCAAAAAACAAAAACAAGAAAAACAAGAAAAAACAGATTCAAGAATAAAGAGAAAAAAAGAGAGAGAAACAGACCCCACCAAGAATGAGCGTCCGCTACAAAAAAATAATAATAAACAGAAGGTCTAAAGTGGCCAAGAATCATAGGATTTCCCCGTGGCACCATCTTCCTAGATTGGACGGGGTTGAGGGCCACGCGACAAGCCATCAGAGGAGGGGGGGTAAATGAGGGGATGGTGGGGGTTGGGGTATGGGAGGGGGACTGGGGATAGAATGGGGGTTAGGAGGGAGGAGTTGGAGGGAGATTGGGGGTTGGGGTTCATAGGGAGAGGGGAGATAAGGGTTGGGGATTCATAGGGGGTAGGGGGCTGGATTGGGGATGGGAGGGGGACTGGGAATAGAATGGGGGTTGGGAGTAGGATAGGGGGTAGAAAAGGGCCTGGAGGGGGGTAGAGGCATGGTAGGGGACTGGGGATAGAATGGGGTTGGGAAGGGGGGGGAGATTGGGGGGGGGTTCATAGGGGGGTAGGGGGTAGAGAGGGGGGGTTGGGGTTGGCGTGGGATAGGGAAGGGGTGGGGGGAGGGAAGAGTTGGAGGGAGATTGGGGGTTGGGGTTCATAGGGGAGAAAGGGGCTGTAGGGGATTGGGGCATGAGAGGGGACTGGTAGTAGAATGGGCGTTGGAGGTGGGGGGGTGGTAGGAAAGGGCATGGGAGGGGAGTTGAAGGGGGGGTTGGTAGGGGATAGAGAGGGGTCGGAGAGGGGATTGGGGTTTAGAAGAGAAAAGTGAAGGGAGAGAAGTAGGAAGTTGAAAAGGGGAAGGCGGGGAGAAGTGGGATTGATGGGGGTTAGAGAAAGAGGGGGAAGGGTCAGAGGGGAGGTTGATAGGGGTTGGGGGTTAGGGAGGGATGAGGGGCAGGGAGGGTGAGAAGGGGAAGGGGGAAAGATGTGGGGGCGGTCGTGGAGAGTGGTTCTAAAGCTATTATAAGGGGTGTGAGAAGGGTTAGAGTGCAAGTTGGGGTATAACAGGTAGGGGAAGAAGAGTGGGGAGTCGAGGGGTTGTCAGAAGATTTCTAAAAGGGAGGAAGTGGAGAAGGATAGAGAAGGATGGCGGATAGTCAAGGGATGCTGAAGTCGCAGAAGAATTGGAGGGAGAGGGGATAGGGGAGGGTCAATTGTAGAAGGGGAAGGGGTTGGGCAGGAGTAAGGAGTTTGGGTTGGCAGGCGGAGTGAATATCCTTTGACGAAGGAGAGAGAAATAGAGTGCCAGAGGTTGGGGAAGAGGAAGCATGCCAGTTGGGATGGAAAAGTGCAGGTCAAAATGAAGGAGTGAGAGAGAGTGCCAAATGGGGAATGGGTGAATTAGGAAGATAGAAGTGTGCCTGATGGAGTAGAAAGAGTGTGAGGTCATATGAAGAAAAGTGGAGTAAGTAAGCAGACGGAGTAAGTGTGGTTTAGAAATATGAAGGAAATAAGGGAGGTATAGAAAGATGGGAAGAGTGCCAAATGGAATACCTGATAATGATAATAATAATAATAATAATAATAATAATAATAATAAATAACAATAATTACTATCATTATTGTTATTATCATCAATATTATTGCCATCATTACCATTATCATTATTATCATAATGATGGTGATTATGATGATGGTGATATAACTATAACAATAATAACAATAATAGTGATAATGACAATAATAATGATAACAATTATTACAATAATATCAATGATAATAAATAATAATAAATAATAATAATAATAATAATAATAATAATAATAATAATAATAGTCCCTGCTCCAATGTCCAGGAGAATCCCGTTTTCTGTTTCCGGCCAAATGCTCTCTATGCACCGATGGTTTTAATGCACAAAGTTATCATAATTTTATGGTTATCTTTTTTCAATCTGATAAATTGAAGAGGACCAGAATGAATATGAATAGAGACACACACAGGGACACGTACACACGCATACCCACATAAACATGTGTTCAAGTGTATAGATTTTTACGAGTACAGTACATGCACGTGTACACACACACACACACACACACACACACACACACACACACACACACACACACACATGGGTAAACACAAGAGCGAAAGACAGTTAGCACAAAAGGAGGAAAGGGGGAATTAGGAGGGTGTGAGGGAAGGGAGAGGAGAATGAGATGAGGGGGAGAGTGGGGGGAATCCTTTTATTATGCAAGTGCAATAACAGCAATAATCAACGATATTTAATGATTTCCAAAAATGATAACAATAATAAGATATAAAATAATAATAAAAATAATTATAATATTGTTACCTTAGAGGCCGTGTGTGTGACACATGCCTTATTTTTT
>NW_020870403.1:710735-718235 GCF_003789085.1 Penaeus vannamei | reverse complement strand
TGTCTCTGTCTCTCATTCTCTCTCTCTGTCTGTCTCTGTCTCTCACTTTCTCTGTATCTCTCTCTCTCTCTCTCTCTCTCTCTCTCTCTCTCTCTCTCTCTCTCTCTCTCTCTCTCTCTCTCTCTCTCTCTCTCTCTCTCTCTCTCTCTTACATTCTCTATTTCTCTTTACCTATCATCTATCAATCTGTGTTTAACTATCTATCAAACTATTTGTATATCTATCTATCTTTCCATTTACTTATATATCTATCTGTTTATCTATCCATTTATCTATCTGTCTATCTATCTGTCTACCAACCTAACTACCTATCCATCCATCTCTCTCTTCCTCATGTTCTTTCTCCGTCTTTCTCCGTCTCTGTCTCTCCCTCTCTCCCTCACTATGCACCTACTGTACCTATGCATTTATACATTTTATGTATTTGTCTCTATAACATCTATTTGCTTTTCTCGTCACTCATTCCATTTATCAATTTATTCGTATTTTCCCTCACTGATATTTCATGTTAGTTCAGTTACAGGCGAAAAAATCAGACCTTTGGAAAAAAAAAGTTCACCAAAGGACTTTTTCGTATGTTGTTGTTGATGTTGTTATAGTGTTGTTAACTTGTTATGCCGATTTTTTTATTCTGTTTGTATTTTTTTTCCCATAAAGTCACGTGTGTTTGTGTTTTGTACGTTTTGTATGTTCGCAGTACAAGTTAGTCTGGTAGTTAGTCGGTTCAGTTGTGCAAATCTGTAGTCACGTTCACCTTGTTCACTCTCGTTCACTTTCAGTCGCTCTTAAATCGATCACTCGCACTTATTTTCAGTCGCACTCGCACTCACTTTCTGGTTCAGTTTTAGTCACCTTCACCTAGATCACTCGCACTCATCTCCTGGTTTAGTTTCGGTCATTTTCACGTCAATCAGGCTCGTGCAACTACAGTCACTTTCACCTTGATCAAATCCACTCAGCTTCAGTCACTTTTACCTTCCCCATTCACACACCCTCTCGTTATTTTTAGTATTATTATTATCATTATTATCATTATTATCATTATCATTTTTATCATCATTATCATTATCATTATCATTATCATTATCATTATCATTATCATTATCATTATCATTATCATTATCATTATCATTATCATTATCATTATCATTATCATCATCATCATTATCATTATCATTATCATTATTATCATTATTTTTGTAAACTATATAGAGCCACACTGAAAAAATCGAGATTTATACCAGTAAAGGTGTCAGTGAAGGTCAAGATACAGCTAAGAAAGAATGAAAAAATAGAAAGTGAGCTATTTACGTAAGAAAAAAAAAACATGTTAGCTGATCTTTTAAACTTATCAAGAGTCGGAGAAGCAATCTCTGAAGGCAATCTATTCCAAAGTCTACAAATAGCGGTAAATAAGCATTTAGAAAAATGACTTGTAGGCAATCGACTGAAATCAAATGTCATTGAATTGAGGGTCATAGAACTTCTGGTAATTTTTGCAGGTTGATAAAAATCAGGTAAAAAACTTATAGATGGAACGTGAATTATCGGTTACAATCTTGTAAAAGACTGAAAGAGCCCCAATAACCTTACGGTGTCCAATGTCCAAATTTTAGTCAGACAGAAATTTAATAAATTTGTTTTCCAGGAGAGGGAGCTAATTCCGAGCCCCTGAGCAGGTACTAACCATTCCAGCATTTGTATATTTGAATCGAATCATTGTAATTATTCAGCACTGAATTCTCACAATGATAATAATCACAGTAATTCTCATAATCCCTTTAATCTGCATCTAATAAATTTAGACAATATTTGATAGAGATAATATCAAATAAATCCAATTCTCACAATCACTTTAATCTGCATCTAAGAAATTTAGACAATATTTGACAGAGATAATAGCAAATCTAATCAATACATTAGCACAGTATTCCCCCACGCAAAGCCCCTTACACTAGTCGCCCTGTGAACATGACCATCATTAGGAGAACGGTGGATGTTCCCAACTTTGAACACACTAATTAGGCATTTACATAGAAGACAGATAATTACACTGACATCAACGTATTAGCAGATAACCATGACTTCATGTAATAAGCAAATGGATAATTATCTTGGCAGGTACACTGAGCATTACATAGGAAAATGGTTTTTGCATTTTTGTCTGTTATCTTTATCTCTTAACACAGGATTAGGATATCATTTCCAGTCATGGGGTGTACGTGGAAGGTGGATAACACGGCAATTACAGATTGGAAATGTAAGGTGTGTTTTTACTATGGCAACCCTTTATTATTTGACAAACTGTATGGTTTGTTTGTTTGTTTTTTATTCGTGATTTTGAACACAGATTTCTAGCCTGGTGATCCTCAGTCCGAAATAATACCAACATTTTATCCTAATTACCTAATTTTATGTCACAAATTGTACTTAATCCTTACATCAGTTTGACAACCACCATGTTATATTAATAATTTTACGATTGGAAAAGGCCCCAACTTCACATATAGCACTTTTTTGTTTTTGTGTTGGGATGGGGTGGCAGCCTACTTTTTCAAGGACCATAATTGCGTCCCTCTTCTTAACTGCGGCCATTGCTCTGGAAACAACCGAGCTGCGGAAGCCTTCAAGACATCTCACTTCCTTCTTTGGTGTTTAAATCCAGGACACTCCTCGGGAAAATGCAGATCTTTTTCTTAAAGACAATGCAGCCCATACTTGGTATTAAATACCACATATGTGTGCTGAGTAGTGCAGCGGTAGCGTTCTCGTCTAGTCAATCTTGGTGACCGCGTTCAATTCCGCCAACTCGCTGACTCGTGGTCAATTCCGCGCGCTGCCAGTGGATGGTCACCCCGACCATTCCTTGCACACTGGGGGTAATTTAGAAGTAAATAAACATGTAGCATGTCACAGCAAAGAATATCCATCGTAATAAATGGAATTGAAACTAAAATATTATTTATAGACTAAATTATTATAAAAAGTTCATTTTGGAGTGTCTCAAGGATGCAATCCTTTTATAACCAACTGAAAGAGTTTCTGGATTTGAAATTCAACGTAGACAATATGAACATTTCTATGACAATTTAAGCCCTAATTCCAAAGCAGTTTAAGGGTCCCTTATCCCTTAACAGTATTACAAGACCGCACCCTCACCCTTACTCTCAACCCATAGATTATCCTAATTAATATAAGGCGACGCCCATCCTAACCGGAAGTGTAGGAGTGTTCTGATCCTGTAGATTCTTGATAATTTCCACTGGTAATTGAGATAACGTTAGGCCATTATCACATAAATTATCCCATATTTTGTAGCTTGGTAGCGTGTTGGGGTCAGATTCTACAGGAGGAGCAGGGAGGTGGACGCTAAGTACGTATCCTGGGTCAGCCTTGTTCAGCGGTGACCACCCACAGGAAACGAGGTCAAGGAAGAGCTGCTTCTCCCGGATGCGTAGCGTGGGGGGTGAGAAGGGAGGTCACCGTCTCCTACTTGTTTCCACCTCTACAGTGTCTTCCTCTCTGCTGTAAGGTCAGTATTAAAGATTTAGCGATAGGTAATAATGATGCTAATATGTGTGGGGAATAATTTGTTTCTTCGTGTCTTCTTCAACCCCTCCTCCCCCACCCACCTTCCCATCCTCCCAACTCCCCTCTCCCTTCTACCCCTCTCCGCCCCCTCTTCCTTCCCTACAATCTGCTTCTCCCTTCTCCCCCAACTCCCCCCCCTCTCTACCCCTCCCGCCCCTCCACTTCTCCACTTTCACACCCATATTTGGGTATGAAGTCCCAGGCAAGGAAAGGTCATGCAACACTATGATAAAG
The DNA here is from genome assembly GCF_003789085.1 of Penaeus vannamei. Taxonomy (NCBI): domain Eukaryota; kingdom Metazoa; phylum Arthropoda; class Malacostraca; order Decapoda; family Penaeidae; genus Penaeus; species Penaeus vannamei. The sequence goes on along the minus strand of NW_020870403.1, from coordinate 714,410 downwards.
TACTGTGGCGAAAAGGTTAAAAATGTGTTAACAATTAAGACAAAATACGTTAGATGTCATAGGTTGTTGAGCGCTCTAGGTTAGTATGGTAGTGAAAGGGTAGAGAGAGAAAAACAAATGGAGTACGAGAGCTGTTCAATTCTAACAAAACCCAGCCTTTAACCTTTCACTACGGCTCTCACACTCTAGGATGAGGACAGACGAAGGGGATGAAGAAGAGAAGGAAAGGAAAGCAGGAAAAAATGCAAAGATTAATTTGTAGGCGAGGGATGAGGTCCAAGGTAAGGGTGGTCCTTACCTTTGACCTCAATCTCCGTCTCCTTTGCCCCCCCACCCCACCCCTCCCTACGACAACAACGAGCAAGAGATTGGGGGGGGGGGGGTAGACAGAGAGGAATCTAAACTAAACTTGTCATCAAAATCTCTCACACAAAAAGCCAGACTTTTTTTTTTACTTGGGACTGAGTCTTGGTGTCTCATCTGCCAATCCATTTTTTCTTCTTTTATTATAATTTTTAATTCTTTTTTGAACGAGTTAACATTTCAACTATTCCATGAAATTGTTCCTTTGTTTTAGCGCTGTTTAGTACCTTCGTCGCAGTTTTATAAATAAGAGTGGTATAGAACGCGCGAGGAATGCCCAAAAGCTAATCAAATGTACCAACACGTATTAGCATCATTATTACAGTTATTATTAGTGTCATTATTCTTTCGTTATTGTTTTTATCCATAGATATTATAATTGGCCTTTTTGTTGTAATGAATATCATTTTCGTCGTTATTTACATCAATATCATCTGTAGTATTGTTACTATCATTATGTTTATTCATATTGTTATTCTTAAGACCATTAGTATAGTTATCATTGCCATAGAAATCGTTATCATTCAATAATTGATATAATAATTATTACCATCATCTAGCACCATCATCATCCCCATCATAATTATCACTCTACCTAATATTACCACACTCACCATCACTATAACCATCACCTTCAACATCATAATCACAACTAATCTACATTCATCCCGACTTCCGCATTCCCTAATCAAAGAATAATCACCGCGTTCCCCCCAAAATAAAAATAAAAAGAATAGTCACGGCGCTCTCTCTCCGCCCAGAGATACGGCAGGGTGCGTTGGCATGGGAATAATTTTAATATCTTCCTCTGTGAGACTGGCCTTTGATGGTGCACGGGGGCTGTATGACCCCTGCCAGAACCTTTTTATGCTGATGATTAAATAATTACGCATACCGGATATTTTAGAGGGTTATTACGCACCAGCTCCGGAATCGAGGGTTTTTTCAGATTTTTTTTTTTGTTCGTGTCTCGTGTATGGTGGATGGTGTCATTTTATGTTTATGGCTTCGTGAAGTGCCGTGTGCAATGTTTGTGTTGATTGTAATTGTTGCACTATTAGCATCATGAATATTTGATTCGCGCCTCTATCATTATTGTTATTATTATCACCGGTATTACTGCCATTGCGTTGAGTATTATACAGGAGTATTATTAGTATTTGAATGAGTATTGGCAAGCTGAGAGAGAGACAGACGAATAACTCAATGAAGTAATACACAGAAAGGAAGCAGATTGAGAAAGAGAGAGAGGGATAAACGTACGAAGTGAGAGAGAAAGAGACTGAAAGACAAACGTAGGAGAAAGAAAGTCGAAAGAGAGAGAGAGAGAAAACGAGAAATCGTGTGAAGATAGTGGGAGTGAAAGAAAGAATAACAAGAAATCGTGTGAAGATAGTGGGAGAGAAAGAGAGAATAACAAGAAAACGTATGGAGAGAGAGAGAGAGAGAGAGAGAACAAGAAAACGTAATGGAGGAATAGATAGAAAAGAACACGTATTTTGCAGAGAAAGAAAAACAAAAAGAGAAGAGAGAGAGAGAGAGAGACGTGAGAAAGCATACACAACTAAAACCAAGTTGTTTCAGAGAGACAAAGTTGAGCTGTACATACTGAAGGTTGTTAGCATTCTGACTTACGTTCCATTCCATTTTATACTCTCAACCTTTGTGCTCTCATTTCCTGTTCCAATTCTTCTTTTAGTTTAGTCTCTGTATATCGTATTTGACAATTCATATTTTCAATTTTACATTTTCTGTATTTTCATTTTACCTTATATTTAGAATTTTCTGTTTTTGTGCAATCCTCGTATTACAGCTAACATTTTGTTTTTTGTTTTTTGTTTTTTTGTTTATGATAATTTTACATAATTACGAAAATAATGTTAGGTGTTGTTCATATTTAGTTGAACAATTTTTCCTATTGTGACAGAAATAACCCATTTAAAGTGATAATAATGATAATACTAAAGCTGTCTAAAATGTGAATTGAATATTTTTCATTCATTCTCAGGAAACTAGACCTGAAAATCATTGTGTGAGAGTGAGAGAGAGATGTGTGTGTGTGTGTGTGGGGGGGGGGGGTAAGTGTGTGTGTAAGTGTGTGGGGGGGGGGGGTGTGTGTGTGGGGGGGGGGAGGGTAAGTGTGTGTGGGGGGGGTGTAAGTGTGCGTGTGGGGGGTGGTGTTGGGGGAAGTATTGTGCGTGGGGGAGTGTGTGTGGGGGGCATAAGTGTGTGTGTGTGGTGATGTGTGTGTGTATAAATGTGTGTGTGTTTGGTGTAAGTGTGTGTGGGGGGGAGTATAAGTGTGCATGTGTGTGTACGTAGAAAACCTGGAATTCAGTGTCAACTCCACATCCCTTCTCCCTTCATTACCAACTTGAGCACGACCCATACCCCCTCACCCCCCCACACACCCACACACACAGACTTACGCAACAACAACAGAAGGTCATAGGTCATATGGTCATTCAAAAATTTCATATCCCTCTGTGGTACTCCCCATTCCTCATCCCTTATCCACACCTTATCCACACCCCGCCCTACTCTCCTTCCTGTGTTTCTGTCACTCATCCTGCTACTATATCCCTCCCTCCATCCCCCACCCCCCATATCTGTTTCTCCTTCCCCTCCCCCCCCTACCTCATTCCTATCTAGTCATCCTCTTTAACATCTCTTCTCTTCCTACTCTTCTCTGCTTCTCTTCCTTCTCCTTGTCCCATTTTTGGTCTTCACCTCCCTTCCTCTCCTCCGCTTTCCCTCCTCTAACCCCCCCCCTCTCACTTCCCCACTTTAATTCCCCTTCACTTCATTTGAAACCCTCTTCTTGCTTCCTCCTTCTCCCTCACGTCCATTCTTTCATTCCCCCTTCTTCTCCTCCTACTCCTCCTCTTCAATTTCTCTTACTTTCCCTATTACAATCTGCTTCTTCCCTCTCCCCCCAACTCCCCTCCCCCTCTACCCCTTCTCTGCCCCCTTTCACTCCCTACCTGCTCCCCCTCCCCCTCCCCTCCCCCCTCCCCCTTTCCCTCTCACTTCCAGTTCCCCTTTCCCCTCCCTCCTTCCTCCCCCTCCACCCCCTCTCACACCCACTACCTACTCATCTCTCCCCAACCCCCCTCTACCACCTCTCACTTTACCTCCTGCTCCCCTCTCCCCAACCCCCCTCCTCCCCTCTCCACCCCTTTCACTCCCACTACCTACTCATCTCTCCCCAGACCCCTCCAACCCCTCTAACTTTACCTCCCTGCTGCCCTCTCCCCAATCCCCCTCCTCCCCCTCTACTCCCTCCTCACTCCCCCTACCTGCTCCTCTCCA
>NW_020870403.1:705735-708235 GCF_003789085.1 Penaeus vannamei | reverse complement strand
TCATTACCATCGCCAGTAATAGCAAGATCATCTAGATCATATGAATGAGAATAAGAACAAATGCAAAAATAACAATCAATAGGATTATGCTAACGGCAAAGTTAACGACAATTAGAAATGTTTTAATCCAGTTTTCCAATAGTTAGTAAAATGATTTGGCGTTTTCATTACGAATAATACCATTCATTTCTCGTTGTGAAAAGGCTCTGCTATTAATACCGAACCGTCGGGGTTAATTGACCGAAAGAGGCGGTGAACTAGAAAAAAAGAGAGGAGAAGGAGAAGGAGAGAAGAGGGAAAGGGAATTAGGGAGGAACAAAGAGAGAGGGATGGAGGGAGAGAAGCAGAGAGAGAAAGAGAGAGGTGGGGGGGAGAGTAGAGAAAGGGGAAGGAGACATAGAGAGAATAGAGAGGGAGGGACGGAATGGGAGAAGTAAAGTAGAATGAGAGGGGGAGAGAGCATAAGAAAGTGTTATATAATAACTAGAAGCACTGAGAGATCGCATACCTCAGCCAAAGCATTAAGTTTATTGATGCAGTAATAAATTTCACACAAAGAATTGCCTTTCTCAAACATAACCTCCTCAAAAAAAATTCCTGAATCCGAATCACCACCAATCTAAGTTAGGCTAAGACTAAATTTTCACAAAATATTTTCATAAAAATCTGTTCATTTTTTTCTTTTTTTCTTGTTTTTCTTTTTTTTTGTTATTCTGTTAACAAATGAACAAATGATATCTTAATGGCAGCTAAGTTAGGCTAAGAAACGCTTCTGGCAAAAAAATAATAATAAATAAAATAAAATAAAGAGAAATATAATCATAGCCTTAGATTGCTAACCAACGAACAAATAAATAAACAAACAACAAATAAACAAACAAACCAACGCGACTAAAAAAATAACTTCCTTGGCACTCAGACCGCATACCTCCGTCAAGCCAATAAGATCACGGATACAATAGAAATATTCATGTTTAAAAGAATTAATTTAAATCAATTTCTCAAGTTCACTGGGGGAGAGATGCAAGCGTTCAAAATATCCCTGGATCCGATTTCACTGGAATCTGAGGTAGGCTAAGGCACCCCCTGGGGAAGACTTTCGTAAAAATCTGTTCATAACTTTTAGAGTTGTCCTGCTAATAAAAGAATAAGAGATAAAATCCGCCACCCAGATTTAATGGCATCTACGTGAGGTTAAAATATATCTCTGGTAAAAATGAATAGAGAAATAGATAATGAAAAAAATGAAATAAAAAAGTAGAAAAAAAAAAATCTACTCACAACTTTTTGAGTTATAACCTACAAACAAATTTACAAACCAACGCGACCAAAGACAACTTTCTTGGCAGAGGTAATAATGATAATGATAATAATAATGATGTTAATAAAATAATAATATCACTACTAATGACAATGATAATAATAATAGTAATAATTTCAATAATAATAATAGGAAGAAGAAGAAGAGCAATATTATATAAAACGGCATTAGATTTACTGAAAAATAATTAACTGAAAAGGTGAAGTAAGGTCAGCTATTTTGTTTGTTTGTTTGTTTGTTATATTTTTTGTTCTGTGTCTTGTGTGTAAATTTAGCTGTTTCTTCATTATGTTATTGATTTTGTTTCTTAATAGTTCTTGTAGTTTCTGTAAATTTTAGTCATTATTATATCTAATTCATTGCTATTATGACTTATTATTGTTATCATTACTATCATCCAGATCACCATTGATATTGTCATTGTTATCATCATTATTATCATCATCATCGCCATCATTGTTATTATCAATATCATTGTCATCATCATTAACGTCAGTATTGTGATTATCATAATTATAATCATTAGCATTCTCATTTTTATCATTATCATTATCATTGCCAAGGAAGTTATGTTTTCGGTAACGTAGGTTAGTTAGTTTGCCTTTTGTTGGTTGGTTGGTTAGCAAGATAACTCAAAAAGTTACGAAAAGATTTTAATGGTTTTTGTTAGTAGAGGTGTGACATAGCCTATGATCTTAAACTAGGATTATATATATCTCATATCTATCTATATCTATATATCTATCTATTATCTATCTATCTATCTATCTATCTATCTATATCTATCTATATCTATCTATCTATCTATCTATCTATATATAATTGAAAATTGCCTCTACGGACGTCACCATTGTACTTGAGAAAGTGATTTTGATGTAATTCTTCAGGTGTGAATATTATTTATTGCATCAATGAACGCGTTTTTTGTGTGCGGAGGAATGCGCTAAGTGCCTCTAGTTACAATTGTTATTGTCATTATCACCATAATCATTATCATAATCATCATTATTGTTCTTTTATTTTTATTACCATCGTTATTATCATCATTATTACTATCATCATTATTATTGTTGCCATTATCAGTCATTATTGTTATTATCATTATCATTATTATGTTTATGTTTATGATTATTATCAACATTATTATTATCATCATCAGAGTAGTAATAGTAGTAATAT
>NW_020870403.1:678235-693235 GCF_003789085.1 Penaeus vannamei | reverse complement strand
CTCTCTCTCTCTCTCTCTCTCTCTCTTCATCTTTACTTGTATTTTTCGAATTAACCAAATGACAAAATTGTCCATTTCCTCTTTACCCAATTACAATCCAACCATTTTACGTAAAATAAAACAGCGTTCATACCACTTAATTACTTATTAGTTTTACAGCCCCTTTAACATTTTTAAGACTCCTTACGAATCCCCTTTAACATTCTTGAGACTCCTTACGGATGTTCTTGTTCGTTGTAAGTCAGGTGTCAGTCTGTCTCTCGTAATTGTCTCCAGCTGGGACGGAAATTAAGCCAGTTAGCTGCCTGACTCACCAATTACAGTGCAGGGCAGTGATCGTGTCATAAAGCACAAGCGGTTCGGTTTGTATGACACGCAAGTTTCGGTTCGCATTTCGATGACACCAATTCGGTTCGCATGACACCCGCGATTCGGTTCGCATGACACCTGCAATTCGGTTCACATGACACCCGCGATTCGGTTCGCATGACACCCGGGTTCGGTTTTCATACAAATACGCAGTGTTAAGTTTATGAATGTCTATGTATACCCATAAAATATTTTGTAATGCACGTAAGGACACACTTAGGCATACTTTTTATATACGTACACATGTATAAACATACACTGTTAGATATGTATAAGTCTGTGTGTGTGTGTGTGTGTGTAAGTTTTGTGTATGTGTGTACGTGCTTGTGTGTGTGTGTGTGTGGTATGTGTGTACGTGCTTGTGTGTATGTTTGTGTGTGTGTGTGTTGTGTGTAAGTTTCTGTGTATGTGTGTACGTGCTTGTGTGTTTGTATGTGTGTGTGTGTGCGTGTATGTGTGTGAGCTTGTACGTATGCATACAGTCTGTGAACCTGTGCGCCGATATGCATGAGAGCTATCGCGTATGTATGTGAACTATTTGCGTATGTATGTGTGTGTGTGCGTATACTGCGGCGAATTCTTCCCCCTGTGTACCTTTGGCGAACAATATTCAGCGCTCTCCTGTATCTAAAAGATGCTGTGCAATATATCCACTTCTCGAGACAACTGGAAGGGGTTCAATTTACGATCGTGCAGCAGTCTGGTCCAAACACCTGTGCGGATGCGTCTGTATGTTGTATGTATGTGTGTGTGTGTGTGTGGATGTGTGTGGTGTGTGTGGGTGTGTGGGCGTGTGGGTGTGTGTGTGGGTGTTGGTGGTGTGTGTGTGTAGGTGGTGTGTGTGGTGGTGTGTTTGGGTGTGTGTGTGTGTGTGTGTGTGTGTGTGTGTGTGTGTGTGTGTGTGTGTGTGTGTGTTGTGTGGTGTGTGGGTGGGTGTGTATGTTTGTATGTGTGTGTGTGGTGGGGTGGGTGGGGGTGTGTGTGGGTGTGTGGTGTGTGTAGGTGTGTGTGTTGTGTATGTGGTGTGTGTGTGTGTGTGTGTTGTGTGTGTATGTGTGTGTGTGTGTAGCGTGTGGGGGAAGGTATATACTTGCATGTGTGCTTGCGAGACACAATCACGCAGATATCACTCCCATCCATTATCGAGCCACCAGCCGCGAGAGAGAGAGAGAGAGAGAGAGAGAGAGAGAGAGAGAGAGAAGAGAGAGAGAGAGAGAGAGAGAGAGAGAGAGAGTAGAGAGAGAGAGAGAGAGAGAGAGAGAGAGAGAGAGAGAGAGAGAGAGAGAGAGAGAGAGAGAGAGAGAGAGAGAGAGAGAGCGAGAGCGAAAGCAAAGAGAGAGAGAGAGAGAGCGAGCGAAAACAGAGAGAAAGAGAGAGAGAGAGATAAAGAGCGAAAACAGAAAGAGAGAGAGAGAGAGATAAAGAGCGAAAGCAGAAAGAGAGAGATATAAAGAGCGAAAGCAGAAAGAGAGAGAAAGAGAGCGAAAGCAGAGAGAAAGAGTGAGAGACCGAAAGCAGAGAGAAAGAGAGAGAGAGATAAAGAGCGAAAGCAGAGAGAGAGAGAGATCGAAAGCAGAGAGAGAGAGAGAGATAAAGAGCGAAAGCAGAAAGAGAGAGAGAGCGCGAAAGCAGAGAGAAAGAGAGAGAGAGAGATAGAGCGAAAGCAACGAGAAAGAGAGCGAAAGCAGAGCGAAAGCAGAGAGAACGAGAGAGAGGACGAGAAAAGAGAGAGAGCATATTAAGAGACCGCCCAAGAAACCGGCCCCGAGAGCGAGGGAGCGAGAATTCGACCGGCAGCAAATCAAGGTGAATATCAGGCTGAGCAATCAACAAGCTAACGACATTCCTGGGGCAGGAATCTTGCAAGTAATTATGCCTTAATGAAATGCTCAGTGACCCACGGCGCCGGTCTTTGGCGAAAGGGAGCGAGCGGCAAATGCTGCGTCATCGGGGCGGAAACCAATTAGAACGGCTTCTGAGCTTCCTCAAACTGTAATATTACTTAGCTGTAACAACAACTACGGGGGCTCCTCCGGATAGGAAGATGGGGAATGAGGGGGGTGGGTGGAGGGGTGGAGGATGGATGGGGGGAGGAAGATGGGGGAATGAAGGGGGTGGAGGGAGGGATGGGTGGGGAATGAGGGGGAGAGGATGTTGTGGAAAGGGGGGAGGGAAAAGGGGAGAGGGGGTGAGGAAGATGGGGAATGAGGGGGGAGGGGGATGGGTGTGGTAGTTGGGGGTAGGGGTGGAAGTGGAATGGGGAAGGGAGGAAATGCGGGATGGGGAGAAATGTGGGATGGGAGGAAATAGGAATGGGGAAGGAAGAGGAAGAGGAGGAGGAGGAGGCTGTAATATTACCACCCACTGCTGTAACAATAGCCTTGGGTTGGGTGGGGGGGGGGGGGGGGTGAACGAGAATTCTCAAGTGAAAGGGGGGGGGGGTTAGGTGAAGCTGGGACCAGGGAGGGCCTGAAGATTCTGTAATGCCTTCGGAATAGGTTGAACCCCAAGATTATATTGCTTGACTAAATTCCGTGAGCCAAGAGGAATTCATTATACATGCATACAGATACAAACAGACACACACACATACATATAATACATATATATATGATATACACACACATAGACACGCACACACACATACACACACACACACACACACACACCACACACACACACACACACCACATATATATATATATATATATAATATATATAATATATATAATATATATATATATATATATATATATATATAATACATACGTACATAACATATATAATACATATATACACAAATAGAGACAGCGAGAGGATGGAACAGTGAGACAGAGACACCGAAATAGTGAAAGGAAGGAAGGGAGGAAGAGAGAGAGACCAAAATATGATATTGCTCGGCGCTCGTGTCAACGCGAGGGTCGGCGGTGAGCTAGTGCTTCGAAACTCCAGTATCACACAGCTTTCACGGTCAGGTGTTTGGGGCTGCTGGTCTCGAGGGGAGGGAGGGGAGGGGGAGGGAGGGAGGGGAGAGAGGGGATCTACAGATATTGTATAATCGCAAACTGTTCTAAAATTGGTTGATAGGAAATTGGAATGATGCGTTTTTTTATACGAAGCAGTGAGAACGAACCCGTTTCGAGGCATACGAAACACCCGTTGATTTTTTTTCTCAACATATTCGAGCCGTTCCTCCCCCCCTCCTCCCCCTCCACCCCCCCTCTAAAAAAAAAAAAATAATAATAATAATAAAAAATAAATAATATGATTAATAAATAAATAAAAATAAAATAAATAAAACAAAACAAAAAAAACAAAAAATAAAATAAAAAAATAAAATAAATAAACAAAAAAACAAACAAACAAAACAAAACAAAACAAAACAAAAAAACAAAACAAAACAAAACAAAACAAACAAAACAAACAAAACAAAACAAAACAAAATAAAATAAAATAAAATAAAATAAAATAATGAAAATTTCCGACACCCTCCCGACCTTGCTCTGAGAGCTGGAGACCTTGGCCAGAAACTTTCTTCCAAGGAAGTCCCCAAATTAAAGTTTTAAGCGATTAAAGGAAGGTTTTTACGACTCTCAAGATTAGGTGGTCGAATGTCTTAGCGTGAGGGCATGCATGTGGCGAAGGAGGGAGGAGGGTGGAGGAGGAGGAGAGGTGGAGGAAGGAGGGAGGAGGAGGGAGAGAGGAGGGGAAGAGGAGAGGGAGTGGGAGGTTGAAGAGAGGAGGGAGAGGGGGGGAGGGAAGGAGGACGGGGGGGAGGGGGAGGAGGGAAGAGGTAAAGGTGGAGGAGGGGGAGGGGGGAAGGAGGGGGAGGAGAGAGGGGAGGGGTGTGGGGGGGAGGGAGCGAGGGGAAGGAGGAGGAGGATGGTGAAGAGGGAGTGGGAAGGTGTGATGGAGGAGGGAGGAGACGTGAGGCGGGAAAGTAATGTCAAGGAATGGTGGAGGAGGAGGCAGAGGGGAAGAGGAGAGGGGATTGAGGGGGGGAAGGAGGTGGAGGATGTGTGGGAGGTGAGCGAAGGAAGAAGGAGAGTGGGAGGTGCGGGAGGGGGAAGGAGGTGAAAGAGGGAGTGGAGGAAGGAGGGTGGCGGGGAGAGGGAAGGGAGGTGGAGGTGGAGGAAGGAGGGGAAGAGGGGGAGGGGAAGGAGGGGGGGAGGAGGAGAGGTAACGGTGCAGATGAGGGGGAGGGGGAGGAGGAGGAGGGGGGTTGGGTTGGAGGGGGAGGAGGAAGGAGGAGGAGGAAGGTGAGAGGGAGGTTGGGAGGTGGTGGAGGTAGGGGAGGAGGAGGAGGCGGAAGAATAAGGAGGTGGAGAGGAGGAGAGGGGAAGAGAGAGGGGGAGGGGGGGAAGGGAGGTAGGATGTGTGCTGAGGTGGCGAAGGAGACGAGAGGGAGTGGAGGTGGGGGAGGGGAAGAGGTGAAGAGGGAGTGGGAGGAGGAGGTGGGAGGTGGAGAGGGAGGGAGTGGGACGGTGGAGGAGGAGGAGGGTGGGAGGTGGAGGAGGGAGGTGAAGAGGGAGTGGGAGGTGGAGGAGGAGGAGGTTGGAGGAGGAGGGTGGGGAAGGAGGATGAGGAGGGGGAAGGGGAGGGGGGGAGGAAGGAGGAGAAGGAGAGGAAGGAGGAGGAGGAAGAGAGAGGGGGAGGGGGGGGAGGAGGTGGAGGATGTGTGTTGGTGCGAAGGAGGAGGAGGAGTGCGGAGGTGGGGGAGGGATAGGTGAAGAGGGTAGTGGGAGGAGGAGGAGGGGGAGTGAGGTGTGAGGTGAAGAGGGAGTGGGAGGTGGAGGTGAGGAGGAGGTGGGGTGGAGGTGGAGGAGGAGGTGAGAGGGAGTGGGAGGTGGAGGAGGAGGAGTGGGGGAAGGAGGAGGAGGAGGGGAAGGAGAGGGGGAGAGGGGAGGGAGGAGAAGGAGGGGAAGGAGGAGGAGGAGGAGGAGTGGGGGGTGAAGAGGGAGTGGGAGGTGGAGGGTGGGAGGAGGAGGAGGAGGGGGAAGGAGGAGGAGGATGGAGGAGGTGAAGAGGAGGTGGAGAAGAGAAGGGAGTTAGAGGGAGGAGATGGTGGAAGAGAAAGAGAAGGTGGTATAGGAGGGAGATGGAGAAAGAAGAAGGAGTGGGAAGGGAGGTGGAGGAGATTGAAAGAGAAGAAGGAGGTAGAGGAGGAGGGGTGAAAAGGAGTGGGATAGAGGAAGAGAAAGGAGGGGGAGAGGGGGAGGAAGAGAAACAGGATGATAAAGAAAACAAGTATTTTAGGCTTTGCATTATTTATCTTTCCTAGACTGCTGTGTATCTTGAAGGCAGTAGTTAGAACATTGTATGTGTGTATGGTCTGTGCATGTGTCATCAAGTCCGCCAGTGTCCTTAATGCAAGCGCGAGGTGCAGTATACCCAACGATCTTGCTACGAGAGTCCGGCCGGTACGACGGCCTGAACCCCCCCCCCCTTGCCCTCCTCTTCAACAACAACAGCCGACCCCCAACACCCCCACCCCCTTCCACCGATTCCTCCTCTTTCAGCCAACAGCCCGACCCCCCCCACCCCACCCCACCGCCCCTATCACCACCCCCTCTCCTTGACTGAGTGCTCGCCCCATCCCCACCCCACACACCCCACCTTCCCCCCCCCTCCCTCGGAAGCTAACAAGCCCCCCTAACTTAGGTCGCGTTGGGGAAACGAGGGGAATGGGGAGTACCAAGAAGGCAAGATGCGGAGGGGGGGTGGGTGGGTTGGGGTGGGGGAGAGGGGGTAGAAGATGTACCCACATTCTCCCCTTTTTGCCCCGAAACTCTCCCAACTTCGCCCCTAGGTCTAAAAATAACAACTTAACCTCTGTCCGACCTACCTGACCCTCTACCCTTCCGCTACCCCCCACCACCCCACTGCCTATCTTCCTCTACCCCCGTCACCCCAACCCCTCTCCCCTATCTCCCTCTACCCCACCACCCCACCCTGGCCCTATCTCCCTATCCCATCACCCCCAACCCTCCCCTTCCCCCCCTTATTTCCTTCTACTCCCATCACCCACCCCTCCCCCTCCCCTATCTCCCTCACCCCTTCAACCCCCTCCCCATCATCCCCACCCCCACCCCTCCCTCTATCTCCTCTACCCCATACCCCCCCCTCCCCCTATCTTCCTCTACCCCTTCAACCCCCTCCCTATCTCCCTACCCCCATCCACCACCACCCACCCTCCCCTATCCCCTCCACCTTCCATCACCCCTTCAACCCCCCTCCCCATCCCCCACCCCTCCCTTTCCCCTATCTTCTCTACCCCCTCTACCCCATCACCCCACCCTTCCCTCCCCCTACCTTCCTCTACCCCTTTCAACCCCCTTCAACCCTCCCTCCCTCATCCCCACCTCCCCACCCCCCTAGGCGAAGATCTCCCCACGTGATCGTCAGGACAGATTGGACTTGCTTCTCGACCTTTCCACAGTACACGGGGGACGGGCGCGGGAGGGGACCGGCCGAGAACGCGGGGAAGAGGAAGAGAGGAAGAAGAGGAGGAAGAAAAGGGAAGGAAGAGAGATGGGGGGGGAAGGAGGAGAGAGATGGGGGGGAGTGAGAGGGAGGAGAAGGAAGGAGAGAGATGGGGGGAGAGGAGGGAGAGGAGAGAGATGGGGGGAGATGAGAGGTGGGGGGGAGTGGGAGAGAGGGGGAGTGGAGAGAGGGAGGAGGGAGAGGGGAAGAGAAAGGAGAGGGAGAGGGAGGAGGAGGAGGGGAGAGAGAGAGAGAGAGAGGTGGTGGGAGAGAAAGAGAGAGAAAGATACAAACAGACAGACACCCAAGAAAAAAAAAAAAAAAAAAAAAAAAAAAAAAAAAAAAAAAACAGAACAAAGTGAGACCGACATCAAGAAAGCGCACCGCCACCCGAGGAACGTAAGGTCGATAGTCCCTAACACTCCCAATGGACAAAGGGATCTTATTAGCGTGCTTTTGGCCTCCCTGGGACGTCGTAGCATCAGGTTTCCTTTCCTGAGTCCAGCGCCGTTCGTCTCGAGAGGCGGGAACGTGTCTTCAGGCCGTCAAAAGAGAGGCCGATAAAGATTGGGAGAGAGAGAGAGAGAGAGAGAGAGAGAGAGAGAGAGAGAGAGAGAGAGAGAGAGAAGAGGGAGCAGAATGAGGAGGGAGGGAGAGAGAGAGAGGAGAGAGGGGAAAGAGAGAGACGATAAAGATGGGGAGAGAGAGAGGAAGAGAGAAGAGAGGAGAGGGGGAGAGGAGAGGGAAGAAAGAGTGAGCGATAATGAGGAGGGAGGGAGAGAGAGAGAGAGAGAGGGAGGGGGGAGAGAGAGGGAAAGAAGAGGGAGCGATAGCCGTCAGAAGAGAGACCGATAAAATTGGGGAAGAGAGAGAGAGAGAGGGAGGGGGGGGAGGGAGGGGAGGGGAGAGGAAAAGAGGGAGCGATAGCCGTCAAGGAGAGAGATAAAGAGGGGAGAGAGAGAGAGAGAGGGAGGGAGGGGAGAGGAAGGAAGGGAGAGGAGCGATAGCCGTCAGAAGAGAGACGATAAAGATTGGGGGAGAGAGAGAGAGAGAGAGAGAGGAGGGTAGGGGGAGGAGAGAAAAGAAAGAGTGAGCGATAGCCGTCAGAAGAGAGACTGATAAAAGATTGTGGGAGAGAGAGAGAGGAGAGAGAGAGAGGTGGGGGGGGGGAGGAAGAGGAAAGAAAGAGGGAGCGATAGCCGTCAGAAGCGAGACGATAAAGATTGGGGAGAGAGAGAGAGAGAGAGGGAGGGGGGAGGAGGAAGGAGAGGGAGAGAAAAAGAAAGAGTGAGCGATAATGAGGTAGGGAGGGAGAGAGGGGGGAGGGAGGGAGAAGAGAGAAAGCGAAAGCAGAGAGAGAGGGGGGGGAGGGGAAGAGAGAAAGAAAGAGAAAGAAAGAAGGAGTGATAATGAGAGAGAGAGAGAGAGAGAGGGACATGGGGAAGGTAAGCCTGAGGAAGAACGAAATAGAACCAAATCGAGTAAGAAGGAAAGAGAGATAGAGAGCGGGAGAGACAGCATAGCCGTGCTGTTATATAACCACATATTTTTCTAAAAAGCTTATAAAGTATGTATTTCACGCATATATGCAAATTCACGCGTGTTGAGATGCAATTATGTATAATGGCAGAGCAGTCTTCAAAATGTCCAGCCTATCTGCTCAAGTTAAGCAGATTTCAAGTTTTTCTTTTCATCCTGTCTTTTGCAATATGTGTCTTTGCAATGCACCTATTTTGCAACGGATCTTACCAGGTAGAGCAGAGACCTCATTAAGGGTCATTAAGATATCTAATCGTCACGGCAGTTAGGGAAGATCATTAGTGTCTTTCGTGCTAGTAATTCGAATGTACTAGCGTGTTAGAGTGCTAGTTTTCTTCACTGATCGATTTTCTTGGCAAATAGCCTTGATTGGGGCACTTTGCATTTAATTTGGGGTTATTGTTTCATATTTTCTTGATTGCTGTCCATGACCAGCCATTTTCTTTTTTGATAACTGTTCTCGAGAACAAAAAAAATATTCTTGTTCTTTCTTCATACGATTTTTTTTTTTTTTTTTTTTTTTTTTTTTTTTTTTTACATTCTTCGAGAACATTCCATCGGCGCCATCTGTGTCTCCCCCCCCTTTCCTCCACCCCCACCACCCCCTCCCCCTTCCCCCTTCCCTTCCTTTTTTTTATCCAAGATTTCCTATTCCCCCCTCGTGCGTAATTTGCATGACAATTTTACCGGGTAATTAAGAGGAGGGAAATTGTCATCGTGAAAGTCCTTTTTTACGTAAAGGAAAGAGGTTGTAACACGCTGGAATGTTGGTTCGGAGTGTGTCGTAATGGCGGCCGGGGGGAGGGGGAGGGGAGGGGGGGAGGGGAGGAGTCTCGATGCTGATTGGTCGATTATGAAGTGCGAAGAGAATGCATGCTGATTGGTCGAGAGAGAGAGAGAGAGAGGGAGGGAGGAGGAGGGAGGGAGGATGGGAAAGGGGTAGGAAGGTGGAGAGAGAAGAGAGAGAGAGAGAGGAGAGAGAGAGAGAGAGAGAGAGAGAGAGAGACGAGAGAGAAGGAGAGAGAGAGACAGAAAAGCGAAAATAAAGAGAGAAAGAGAGCGAAAGCAGAGAGAGCGAAAACAGAGAGAAAGAAAAAAAGACAAAAAGAAAGAGAGAGGGAGAGAAAGAGAAAGAGAAAGATCTGATAACATTTATTTACAGAACAATATACACGTCCTGCAAAGTCAGGGTAAGATACAAAAGCATCTATCCAAACTTGCTGTGCTTCTGTCTACGAAAAGAGCTATCAGTCAAACATAAGTGTTATATACATGCTTGAGGGGCTATGCCATCCGTACTGCAATATTAGTATATCATTTAGACGGTGAAAAAATATGCTGGATGCAAGGGAATATCAGATAGAAAAATAGTACATAAAGATATACAAATATTATATAACAAATATTACATAAAAAGGCAAAAATATACACAGATATCAAGACATAAACAAAAGAGTTAGAGACAGGAAAGGTGGGGAAAATATATAAATAAGTAATTAAGAAATAAACATTGGACGATAAAAGCAAGAATGATAACACGAAGATAATACAATAAAAAAACAACAACAGAGAGATAATATATATTTGAAATAACACTAAAGATACCAACCCACAGTGATAGCAATAAACGTTTTCTGAACTGGCAACTCACACACGAGGTCTTAGAAGCGATGCAAAACGTTTTCAGTGCTTTTAACAAACGTTTGTCGCCGACGTTAGTTCTGCTCTTAAAGGCTAAATTTTACCGATACTTTTTATTGATTAGTTGCGTCTTAATTGGGCAATTAAACACCAATTATAATGATGATAACATTATGTTCATAATCACTATTATTAGTATTAGTGTGTGTGTATGAACGAGCAAGATACCGCATACACAAAAGTTGAAAATACAGTTTCGAGTTGATATGATGGAAGAATATATATTCAAATTACTGTAATTGAATAATATTAACCCGAAATAAAACGATTATGTAGTTGAAAGATTGTTAGGAACACCATAAAGTGACTTATTATGCGGGGCAAAACATACTTCGTTATATCATGTCAGATGTGCCTGGGATTTTCGTGTTGCGTTGTGTGTGTGTGTGTGTGTGTGTGTGTGTGTTAGTCGTGTGTGTTTGTGTGTGTATGTGTGTGTGTGTGTGTGTTCCTGATGTATGTGCTGTTGTTGTGTGTTGTCTGTGTGTTGTGTTTGTGGTGTGTGTGTGTGTGCTGCGTGGTGTGTGTGTGTTGTGCGTGTGCGAGTGTGTGCGTGTCGATGGATGCTCTTATGATCTAGATAACTTTGGAAATGAAGATGATGATAATGAGGATAGTGATAATATGAGTAATGATAGTAATGAGGCAGTAAAGAAAGCCGATAATGATAATGATAATGCTGATAATGACAATGGTGATGATGATGGTGTTGGTGATGACAATGATTAAAAAATGATGATCTGCAGCCAAATCACACCAACCATTTATCTCACAAATCAACATATACCCTTCATAAAACTCACAAACACCAAACTAAGTATACTCTCACTCTTCTTCTCTATATACTCATTCGCAGACCCTCGGATGATGCCTCACCACTCATCATTGTCCAAACTCCACTATGAATTATGTGTCTCTTTCTCGTTGATATTTCTCTATGAACACTTTTGTACTTTACCTGTTTGATATATTTCTCATGACACTTTTTGTATTACCTGTTTGATATATTTATCATGACACTTTTGTACTTACCTGTTGTATATTTCTCATACATGTTTGATATATTTCTTATGAACTCTTTTTGTACTTACCTGTCTGATATAAACCTCATAAACACTTTGTACTTACCTGTCTGATATATTTCTCATGAACACTTTTTGTACTTACCTGTCATATATTTCTCATGAACACTTTTTGTACTTACTTGTCTGATATATTTCTCATAAACACTTTGTACTTACCTGTCATATATTTCTCATGAACACTTTGTACTTACCTGTCATATATTACCTGTCTGATATATTTCTCATAAACACTTTTTATACTTACCTGTCCGATATATTTCTCATAAACACTTTTGACAATGTACCAACCTGTCTCCAGCTTACCGAGTGATTTGTGTGTATTTGTCTGTACCTGTCTGCCTGTCTATCTCTGGTTGTCTGTCTGTATATACGTCCCACTTTCTTATTCTCTTTATCTTTCTTTATCTCTATCCTTATCTCGATTTCGATCTTTCATCCTTATCTCGATCTGTATCTTTTTCTCTTTCTCTGTCTATCTATTCATTTCTCTGGTTATTTTAATCAAAATAGTCAAGGTAATGATGATTATAGTGCTACTACTAATACCAATAGGAATCATAATTGTAACATGGTGACTTAAAATTCAACAATAATACGAACAAACCAATATGAAATATAATAATGATAATAGTGTTAACATTGATGATAAGTATTGTCATTATCATTATCAATAATATCATTGTTATCATCATTATCATTATTATCATTGTTATTATTATCATTATCATTATCACTATCATTATTATTATCATTATTATCATTGTTATTATCATCATTACCATTATCACTATCATTATTATTATCATTATTATCATTGTTATTATCATCATTACCATTATCACTATCATTATCATTATCATGATGTATATGTTTTTATAATGATGATAATGATGATAATAAGGATAATAATGACCATATTATTAGTAATAATATATGATAATAATACAAATAAAAATAATAACAATAACAATCATTATAACAAAAGGATAATGATGATGACACATCTATCTATCTGTCTGTCTATCGATTTATTAAATGTATATAACTATACATATGTGTACATACACACACACACACACACACACACACACACACACACACACACACACACACACACACACACACACACACACACACACACACACACCACACACACACACACACACACATACACACACACATACACACATATACAATTATATATATATTTATATAGTATATATATATATATATATATATATATATATATATATATATATATTATATATATATATATAATATATATGTATGTATATTTACATATACATAATAGGATATATGTATATAATATATATATGTATGATGATATATATATAATATGTATATGTATATATAATATGTACATATATATATTATATATATATATGATCTATATATGTGTATGTGTGTGAGCTATATATATAATATATTATATATATATATATATGTATATATATATATAAATATGCGTGTGTTACATAATATGTGTTGTCATTATTGATTCCAAGTGGGGACGCCCTACTTCCAGATCCTTCCATCAGTTCCAGATCCAGAAAAATTACGACTACTTCCCAGATCCTGTTCTCGTAATAACTACAAAGACTATATAATTTTATGGTGGAAGTTTGAACGTAGGATGTTCAAAATATCCTCTCCGTGAATACCTCCGGGGATTTCGTTCAACGATAAGGAAAAAAACAAACTTTTGGAAAAAAAAAGAAAGAAAGAAAAAAAAACTTTAAAAAGATGCGTGTTTGGGGATACAGTTTGCTCTCGTGTTTTCCTTTGGTTTGGTCTGTCTGTCTGTCTGTTTGTCTGTTGTTTGTTGTGTCTGTCTGTCTCTCTCTCTCTCTGTCTCTGTCTCTCTCTGTCTCTGTCTCTGTCTCTGTCTCTGTCTCTCTCTCTCTCTCTCTCTCTCTCTCTCTCTCTCTCTCTCTCTCTCTCTCTCTCTCTCTCTCTCTTCTCTGTGTGTGTGTGTATGTCCCTCTCTGTCTGTCTATCTGTGGGTCTTTTTATTTCCTTCTCTTTCTTTATCTGTGTGTTTGTGTGTGTGTGTGTGTGTGTGTGTGTGTGTGTGTGTGTGTGTGTGTGTGTGTGTGTGTTGTGTGTGTGTGTGTGTGTGTGTGTGTGTGTGTGTGTGTGTGTGTGTGTGTGTGTCTGTGTGTGTGTGTGTTGTGTGTGTGTCTGTGTCTGTGTCTGTGTCTGTCTGTGTGTGTGTGTATGTGTGTGGGTGTGTCTGTGTCTGTGTGGGTGTGTGTGTGTGTCAGTTCATCCATAAAGAGCATTCATCATTCTAATCAGATTTCTGAATATCGCTTCCTATAAAAATGATTTTGCGTCGAATACAAAAGATTATTCCCAGTCATGAAACCCTCCTGTCAATCCTCTTTAATTAGGCCTGGATCCTCTCAGATACCTTTAGATAACTTATCGCAATTAACATTCGTTGAGTAAATATACGTTAATTATACCTGTACAATTAGTGATGAAAAGATTAGATTTAAAAAAGTGCGACGTTGACCAATTGAAAAAAAATATATGCATGTCTGCCTTGCATTTTCCTTTCCTTTATCATTGTTGCTGTAATTACCTTCATCATTATCATTATTACAACTGCTTGTCACGTTGAAGATTATCATCATTAGACACCAGTTTTTGTTGCTGTCGTTCCTGCATCAGAAAGAAAACAAAAAAACAATATAAACGCATTTGAAGAAAGGGGCAAAGAAGAGGGGAAAAAATAATATGAGACTCCCTGACCACATCCCCTCGATACAAATTCCCTCCTTGGCGATACAATCACGAGAAAAATGTTGAAACTGCCAAAGAAAACGTTTATGGCGACGCGGTACTGTCCGTTGGAAGTCTTCGCCCGTCATCGTACCTCTGGCACCTCGTCCCGCGGCGCCAGAGGTACGATTTCCATAAACGTCAAAAGAACTCGATAAAAATGTGTAAAAGGAGGGGTGGGGAAGAGAGGAAATGGGGTTATGGATGGACGGTGTGAAGATTTTCGCTTAGGCATTTTACCGACATGTCTATTAGAGATTTTGTGTGTCGAAGTCTCCGTGTGTTATTGTACCTCTGGCACCTTTTCGCGCGCGTTCGTCTTCGTTATTTCCAAAGAAAATAAGAAGTAAAGGAATGATAGATAAACTAATAAAAATGATAGAGAAATACAAAAAGGATAACGGTTTTCTATTGTTAGCTAGATTTTAAGTTAGAACTTTGAAGTTATATCTGATAAACGTGTTTTGATAGCATATCAGATTCTTAGCCTCTTTTTTTATTCAATCCCGAATCATCATTTCCATTATAACCAGTTTTCTTATTTAATTTTCCCGCCCCTCATATTTTTCCTACAACATCCGAAACCACAGACTTTCACTTGAACGATGTCACTAAATTCGACTAAATGAGAATTGGGAGAGAGAAATACACGCATTCGAACGCAGTCTCGAGTCCATAACATAAACAGAAACGAACGGAATCGAACGTCGTATTTTCTGCTCAGGAAATGTTACTACAGAAGCAAATAGAATCTGGAAAGAAACGGCAAGATATAAAAAGAATAAATGGAAATCAAACGCAGTAAGCAATAACGATTAGAGAAATAATGCAACTAGTTAAAAATGCAAATTGAAATGAAAAGAAATCTGATCATAAGGTTAAAAAAAGCAAAGTTTATAGAGTATATTATATATACACATATATACATATATGTATATATACATGTATGTAAGTATGTATGCATGCACACACATACACACACACACACACACACACACACACACACACACACACA
>NW_020870403.1:658235-673235 GCF_003789085.1 Penaeus vannamei | reverse complement strand
TAAATTCCTGTTCTACGTTCGTGAGGTTTTTGTAAAATTCTGTTCTACGTTCAAGGTTCTTGTAATTCCTGTTCTACGTTCGTGAGTTTTTGTAAATTCCTGTTCTACGTTCGTGAGGTTCTTGTAGTAAATTCCTGTTCTACGTTCGTGAGGTTCTTGTAAATTCCTGTTCTACGTTCGTGAGGTTCTTGTTGTAAATTCCTGTTCTACGTTCGTGAGATTCTTGTTGTAAAATTCTGTTCTACGTTCGAGAAGTTCTTGTAAATTCCTGTTCTACGTTCGTGAGGTTCTTGTAAATTTCTCTTCTATGTTCGTGAGATTCTTGTAAATTCTGTTCTACGTTCGAGAAGTTCTTGTAAATTCCTGTTCTACGTTCTTGAGATTCTTGTTGTAAAATTCTGTTCTACGTTCGTGAGGTTCTTGTCAATTCCTGTTCTACATTCGTGAGTTCTTGTTGTAAAATTCTGTTCTACGTTCGAGTTCTTGTAAATTCCTGTTCTGCGTTCGTGAGATTCTTGTTGTAAAATTCTGTTCTACGTTCGAGAAGTTCTTGTAAATTCCTGTTCTACATTCGTGAGGTTCTTGTTGTAAATTCCTGTTCTACGTTCGTGAGTTTTTTGTTGTAAATTCCTGTTCTACATTCGTGAGTTTTTTGTTGTAAATTCCTGTTCTACGTTCGTAAGGTTCTTGTTGTAAACTTCTGTAGCCATTGACTGGACCGTGGCACCAATATATCTTCCAAAGAACAGTGTGCTACATTTTCCTGCATCTCTTTGTTTCTGGGAGTCATCGCTGGTGTGCGTTGAAGCTGCGATTTGTGGAATACTAGCAATGTTTCTGCGCCCTGACTGTGTTACAGAGAGCCGATGAATTAAAAAAATAATAATAATAATAAAAAAATTGATTTCATACTATGATAGAAAACACACAATGTGCAAAATAGATTGTGCATTGTGTTTTTCTTTTTTTTTCTCCTTTCTTCTTTGTTTTTTTTTGTTTTTGTTTTTGTTTTTATACAGTGTTCTCCAGACATCGCCTTCCCGAATCGCCAGTGGTCTTGGGCTTCACACTGACATCCTTGGTCACTTGGACTTGAGTGGCACGATACAGATGGATGATATTCTACTCGGACGCATTCAGAAGGCCATCTTAGGAGGTGTGGGGTTTAACTCTCCAGTTCTAGAGCTTTCTTAGTAATTAAACCGATAATCTTTTTCGCATCTTTTGTTCATTTCATTTCTACCGTCTGCAAGCCATAACCGATCCCAAAGTTTGAAAGTAAAGGTGCACGCCTCTTTCTTTTTTTTCTCTTTTCTCTTTCACATCGTCTTTTGGGGAACTAAGAATGCAGTTGGTGAAAATTCTGACTTGCACGATTGCATCTTTATTCTCCGTTTCTTCCTCCTCTCTTCGCGACGCTCCAAGTGGTCGTGCTATTGCAAACTGACCCGATTTCCCGATTTTGTCAAGTGAGGAACATTTGGGGACCTCAGACGGAAGATCTCTTACAACTGGATCGAGAGTTCTCTTACGACTTGAGTGAGGAAGCCTACATGATCCACCGGGTCGTAGATATCCAGCAGGTCGTTAAATACTCCCTGGATTAAGTGGTAGTTAAGGTGTTGGCAATTTCATCTTGCAAGAATCGAACTGTTACCCTCCATCATTCTTGTGTTTGAGGGAGGTCGTCGTGTCAGTGGAATTGGTGGTGAGGGCAGAGTATGTCGCCAGCGTTGAAATGGTTAATGGGGTCTCTCGTGGGGTCGAACCTTTCCTCCCCCAATAAACCAGCAAGCCAAGACCCCCTTTCATTGACCAACAGTATGCCCCCCCCCAACTCTATCACACCTCTGACCAATGTAAAGCAATATGAACAATTTGTAATATGAGATATACATATATATACATACATAAATAGGTTAGTCATCAAAGGGGAAAATGAGGGAAGAGGCTTTTAGGCAGTTAGGGATGTCTAATGCGAAGACTTGTAATGCCAATGTAGGTCTAAAATGCACCACAATTCTTCCGTCGGCCCGTCTCTCTCTCTTCCTCTCTCTCTCTCTCTCTCTCTCTCTCTCTCTCTCTCTCTCTCTCTCTCTCTCTCTCTCTCTCTCTCTTCTCTCTCTCTCTCTCTCTCTCTCTCTCTCTCTCTCTCTCTCTCTCTCTCTCTCTCTCTCTCTCTCTCTCTCTCTCTCTCTCTCTCTCTCTCTCTCTCTCTCTCTCTCTCTCTCTCTCTCTCTCTCTCTCTCTCTTCTCTCTCTCTCTTTCGGAATTGCTTTTTCTTCTCTCCCCCTTTCTGCCTTTCCTCTTTCTATCTATTTTACTGAAACGTTTTCGTTATCAATTTTTGTCGTCGTTATTTTACATCACAATTCTATCATAAATTTTAGTGTCTCTCTGTTATCGCTATTCTTAACCATCTCCTTTTCATTTTTTTCTTCTCTTTTCCTTTGCTGCGTCTTCTTTCTGGGTCAAAGTGGAAAGATATTAAGCTTCCTAACTTCCTCCGAATTTATTCATAGTCTTTCTTGCAACAGAAAACCTAAAGAAGAAAGAAAGAAAGAAAAAATAGAAGTTAATGCAGAGCAGCTTAGGATGAAGTAAGTGTAATATATATATATATATATATATATATATATATATATATATATATAATTATATATATATATATATATATATATAATATATATATTATATTATATATATATATATATATTATATTATTATATATATATATATATAATATATATATATATATATATATATATTCATAAACAATATATATATATATATATATATATATATATATATATATATATATATATATATATAATATATATATGTGTGTGTGAGTGCGTGTGTTTGTCTTTGTGTGTATGTGTGTTTATATATATGTGTGTGTGTGTGTGTGTGTGTGTGTGTGTGTGTGATAATGCATTGGAATATTATAATAATGTATTTGAAATTAAGTAAATATCACCATCAATGAAATCCGATTAAATACAGTAATGAAGGAATTGTATATTGTAATAATAGACGAAAAAAAATCCCTCTTTTCTTAAATGGGGAAAAAATAGGCATTCTCTTTCCTTCAAGTGTAGAAGTTGTGAAGAAAAAGATAAGTCATTTACAAGGAACTCTTCCATTTTTCTTCTTCTCCTTCTCCTTTTCCTTCTCCTTCTCCCTTTTCTTCTTCTCCTTTTTCTTCTTCTTCTCATTTTCTTCTCCTCCTTCTCTTCTATTCTCATCGTCGTAGCGTCTTACTCCTCCTCTTCTTTCACCACCACTACTTCTCCCTCCTCTTCCTCCTTCTTCTTCTCCTTCTCCCTCCTCCTCTCCTTTACCTCCACCTCCTCCTCCTCTCCCTCCTATACCTCGTCCTCCTTCCCCTCCTTCCAATCCTCCTCCTCCCCCCTCTTTTCCTCCTCTTCCACCTCCCTCCTCCTCCTCTTCCCCCTCCTCCTCCTTCGATTCCTTCTCCTCCTCCTTCACCTGCTCCTTACCATCCTCCTCCTATTCCTCCCCTCTTTCCCCCTCCACCTTTCCCTCCTCCTCTCCCCCCTCCCCCTCTCCTCCTCCTCCTCCTCCTTTCCTCCTCTCTCATCCTCTATTCCTATACCTCGTTCCACTTTCCCTCCTCCTCCTCTTCCCCTCCCCCTTTCTCCTCCTCCTCCTCCCCCTCCCCTTCTTCCCTCCTCCTTTCCCCCCCCCTTCTCCTCTCTCCTTCCTCCCCCCCTCCCTTCCCTCCCACTTCTTCCACCTTACTCCTCCCCTCCTCCCCTTCCTCTCTTCCCCCTCCTCACTCTCCTCCTCCTCACCTCACGCTCCCTTAATTCCTCCTCTACTCCCTCCTCCTCCCCTCTCCCCCCCCCCCCTTCCACCTCATCGTCGACAACAACATACTTGGCCTCAACACATTTCGCGGACTACACAGGAATATAAAAAATGGGGCGGGAATTTTTCGTATTCGCGGAGTATCCTGTTGTCGGGGGGGGGGGGGGGGGGACGTGGTGTGAGGAAAAAAAAAATATATATATGTATATATATTTGTGAAATTTGTATTCGAGATAGCAGGGCGTCATGATAAAAAAAGGGGGAGGGGGGTGGAAAAAATGAATAGATAAAGAGGAACATTTAACTTTTCTTTTCTGTTTTTTTTCCTATCCTTTCTCCCTTTCGTTTCTATGTCGTTCCTTCTCTTTCCCTATCCCTCTCTTTCTTCCCTCTTCTTTCCCTCCCTTCTTCATCCTCTTCCAATCCTTCCCTCGCGCTCTCCCTCCTCTCCTAAATTTCCCTCTTTCCTCCATCTTTTTTCACCTTCCCCTTCTCCTAACCTTTCCCTCCTTCCTCCGTCCTTCCCCACCTTCCTCCTCTTCCTTTTCCCCCTCCCCTATCCTTCCTCACTCCCTCCTCCTCCCTTTCCCATCCTTCCTCCCTCCCTTCCTCCCTTCCCTCCTCCCCTCCTCACTTCCCCTCCTTCCTCCATCCTTCCACTTTCCCTCCCTCTTCCCTCTCACCTTCCCTCCTCCAACCTTTCCCTCCTTCCTCCATCCCTTCCTCACCTCCCTCCTCCTACCTTTCCCCTCCTTCCCTTCCTCTTCCTTTTCCCTTCACCTTCCCTCCCTTCCTCCATCCCTTCCTCACCTTCCCTCCTTCCTCCATCCCTCCCTCACCTTCCCTCCCTCTTCTTTTCCCCCTCCCCTATCCCCATCCTCCACCCTTTCCTCTCTCTTCCTCCATCCCTCACTCTCTTCCCTCCTCTTCCCCCCCTCCCCTATCCCCTCCTCTCCTTTCCTCCTTCCTCCATCCCTCACATCTCTCCTTCCTCTTCCTCCTCCCCTTCCCTCACCTCCTTCCTCCTACTTTTCCTCTTTCTTCCCTCCTCCTACCTTCCCTCCTCTTCCTACCATCCCTTCCCCACCTTCCCTCCTCCACCCTTTCCCCTTCCTCATCCTTCCTCCCTTTTCCCCCCTCCTCTCCCTTCCCTCTCCCCGGACGAGTCTACCCCCGAGGAGGAAACGCCAAGGGCCGCGTTATCCCTGCAAATTAGCATGATGATACCGCCAGTCTCCCATGACGACGAGCGAAAGAAAACGGGAGGTCAGCATGGCGGTTAACATTCACGTGGACGAGACAAGATACTTTCTGTTGATTGTGGTCCTCCTCTGACGTCGCGCCTCCTCTCCCTCTTTCTCTTCTCTTTTTCCCTCTTTCTTTTCTTTTGTAGTTTTCTTCTCGCTTTGTTGTTTCTTTTTTTTTCTTCCTATTCCTCCTCCTCTGCTTCTTCCACTTCTTCCTCATCCTGCTACTATAACTGCGAGTAATTTCACTCTCTTTCTTCTTTTCTTCTGCTTCTCTTTCTTGTCTTCTCACCCTCTACTTCTTCTCCTTCTTCTTCATCATCTCTTCTTCTTCATTTAATTCTTCTTCTCTTCTTTTCTCTTCCTCCTTCTCCTACTTCTTCTCGTTCTCCTTCTTGTTATTTAACTTATTCCTTTTTCTGCTTCTTCTCTATTTTCTCTTGTTCTCTTTCTCATGTTCCTCTTCCTTCTTTCTCTTCTTTCTTTTCATCTTCATCTCTTTCTTTGTTCTCATTCACTTTCTCTAATTCTCCTTATTTTTTCGTATTGTTTTCTTCTTCCTGTTTGCTTCCTTCTCTTCCCTTTCCTTTTATTATTACTATATCCTTATTCTTTTTCTTTCCCTTTTCTTCTTTTTCCTTCTTCTTCACTTTTCTTACTGCGATGTTCTTTTTCTCCTTCCTTTTGCTTTTGGTCCTTCGGACATCGTTTTGTCTTCCTTCTTCCTTCTTTCCGTCTTTCTCTCTTCATTTCTTTTTTGCTCATCTTCTTATCATCTTTATTTTCCATTCTTTTATTATTACACTACTACGTCTCTTTCCTTTCTATTCTCTTCTGTTTTCTATTATTTTTCTATTTTATTCCCCTTCTTTTCTCTACTCCTTTCTTTCTTCCATTGTCTTTATCTTCCTATCTTCTTCTTCCTTTATCCGTAAGTCTTCCTTATCATCCAGTCGCGCATATTACATATTACTTCCTTTGTTCGCTTTCTTACCCTTTCTACTCTTCTTTCTTTCCCTTCCACTTCTTTTCTCTTTCTTCCTCTGCTTCCTCCCTTTACTTCCGTTTCCACCCTCTTTTCCTCTTTCTCCTTTCTCTCTCTTCCTCTTATTCCTTCTCTTCCTCTTCCTCCTTTCTCCTTTCTCTCTCTTCCTCTCATTCCCTCATCTTCCCTCTCTTCCTCTCTCCTTTCTCTCTCTTTCCTCTTTCTCCTTTCCCTCACTTCCTCTTTCTCTTTTCCCTCTCTTCCTCTTTCCTCTTTCCTCTTTCCCTCTTATTTCTTCTCATCTTCCCTCTCTTCCTCGTTCTCCTTTCTCTCTCTTCCTCTTCTTCCCTCTTCTTCCCTCTCTTCATCTTTCTCCTTTATCTCTCTTCCTCTTTCTCCTTTATCTCTCTTCCTCCTTCTCCTTTCTCTCTCTTCCACTTATTCCCTCATCTTCCCTCTCTACCTCTTTCTCTTTTCTTTCTCTTCCTCTTATTCCCTTTTCTTCCCTCTCTTCCTCTTTCTCCTTTATCTCTCTTTCTCTTTCTCCTTTCTCTCTCTCTTCCTCTTATTCCCTCATCGTCCCTCTCTTCCTCTTTCTCCTTTCTTTCTCTTTCTCTTATTTCCTCACCTTCCCTCTCTTCCTTTGCTCTTTCTCCTCCTCTCTCCCTTCTCTCTTTCTCTCTCTCCTCCCCTTTTCTCCTTTCTCACTCTACTTTATCCTCCTTTACTCCTTTATCTCTCTTCCTTTTTCTCCTTTCTCTCTCTTCCTCTTATTCCTTCACCTTCCTCACCTTCCCTCTCTTCTCATCTTCCAGCCGCGTATAGGGCAGCATGCAGGGTGTCAAGGCGATGGAAATTCCATTGAGGTCAATATAATCCTTAAAGGCTATAAGTTCATTTATATATTTTGCATTTTTATTGGCTATTTTACCGCTAGATATAGTCCGCCCAGTGGTGCCAAGGCCAGCGGCGGGAGAGGCCAGGGTTGCCAATGGTAGCGAGGAGGGAATTTTTGGCGGGAAATTTTTTCGATGGTTTTATATTTGGTTTATATATGTATGGATGGATATTTTTTTTTTCTTTCTTTCTTTCTTTATATTTCTTTTTTTATATTTCTTTCTTTCTTTCTTTCTTTCTTTTTGTCGTGTTATGTCTATTTTGGGTGAATATTTAATTTCATTGTATTTCATTTATTTTATCTTCTTATATATCCTTACGTTTCAGTTTGTACTCTTTCTCTCTCTCTTGATCTCTCTATCTCTTTCTCTCTCTCTCAATATATGAATGTATGTGTGTGTGTGTGTGTGTGTGTGAGTATTTGTGTGCGTTAACGAACATCTGAGAATGTCCCCAATGCCAATAAATTTTCAAATGATAACAACTACAGTATCCACTCACAACCAAAAGTCCAACTACACTTACATCCGGGCATATGTTTCCATCCTTCGCCCATAGATGGCGCACAAGTCGTCGAATCCAAAGCGAAAGAGAGACGAGGAAAGAGAGGGGAAAATAACGAGAAATACTACCGCGCCATCTTTTAACGAGGTGTTGAAGTATATTTCAGACTGTGAGTGTAGGCAGTCTTTTGCTCATAAGTGCACATGCAACATGCATGATGAGAGATAATGTAATTCCACGTTCCTAGATACAGAAAAGGGTTATTTGGTGTATGACGAATGGACGAGAAAGCATTAGAACGTGTACAGAATAACAGAATTCCTGAATACAGATAGAGAGTTCCCTTGTCCCTTTATGTTTCATCTGTAATGCAAAATGTCTAGGGAGATGGGATTACTTATGCCAATTTTTCCTAAAACATTTTGAAGAGCTAGTACTCAGTCCGTTGTTATAAATAAAAGAATGCGTGTTGCTTTGGTTACGTCTGACTTTGCCTCGTAAAATTATGGATGTTATTTACAGCTTTTAAATTTACTTTTATAAAGAGGGAAAACGAAAGAGAGGAGATAAGAGAAAGGGGAAGACTATGAGAAAGAAAAGAGAGCAAAAATGAGTGGTTAGATGGGAGGGAAAAACGAAGGTACAGGGAGAGAGAGAGGGAAAAGGAGAAGCCAAAGAGAAAAGAGGCAAATATCAGCTGAGAAGAAATTAGGGAGAAAAGGGGGGAAGGAGAGAGATAAGAAGAAAGGGATTCAGGAAGAAAGAGGAGACGGTAATAGAAGAGAGGGGAAGGGATAGGGAGAAATATGCAACGAAGCCAAAGATAGTAAAATAAGAGAGAGAAAGAAAGATATAAACAAAAAGATGAAGAGACAGTAAAAAAAAGCTGGGGAAAGAGGGGAGACAGAGAAAAAATGAGAAGGAAGTCGAAAAATGGAAAGAAAGGCAGGAAGATGAGAAAGGAAGAATAAAACATAAGAAGAAAAATGAAATAGAACTGTAGTTGGCGCAAGAATTTCAAAAAATCGAAACTACATAAACGAGAAAAGAAAAAAAACTTGGAAAGAAGAAAAAGGAGAAGAGAGGGGAAGAAACAAAGAAACAGAAAGAGGGAGATGAAGAAGACAAAACGTGATCTGTCTCAGAGGGAGACTTTGGGACATGCAGACCGCCTTGGGAGAAGGGGGGGGGAGGGAGAGGGAGCCTACTACGTGTTTTCTGGAAGATTCTCTCGTAGCTCCGTTGGGAATGTAGCAGATGTTTGTAGATTATTGTACGGGGGGAAAAGAGGATTTAGTAGAGACACTTGAAGAAAGAATGGTAAGGGAAGATCTATTCCGAAGTAGAAGTCTGGGAAAATGTAAGGTTTTATGGGACACTTTTTTTTTTTTTTTTTTTTTAAGAAGAATGAGAACAACGCGTATACATCGGGTATTTAGTATGGTTTTGAAATATGGATTTGATATTATTTACGTACTTATGTTTTATACACACTTATTCATGCAATATGTGTAAGCCTCTGTGAATACATGTGTA
The DNA here is from genome assembly GCF_003789085.1 of Penaeus vannamei. NCBI lineage: Eukaryota > Metazoa > Arthropoda > Malacostraca > Decapoda > Penaeidae > Penaeus > Penaeus vannamei. Next base: position 664,232 of record NW_020870403.1, on the reverse strand, counting down.
TGTGTAGATGGATAAATAGATAAATATAAAGTTAGATACATGGATGGATGGATGGATAGACAGACAGGAAGATAATAGAAAGATATTTATGTATATATTGTAAATAATATTCAATACCTATATAGTATATACGAGTATATGTATACTAAATATGCATATATGTTGCTGTTTGCAAAAAGCAAATAAAGAGGATAGCAAACCGTTAAAAAAGAAAAAAAAACGGACGAAAATGGCAAGTCTTCAATTAACGGCAAACATCCTATCAAGTTTTCATCTTCGCAAATAATCTCTTTAACCACAAAACAATTTACTGAACAGGTTTCGAAGCGCCACCAAAGCACCAGACTTTAATCCTTAATTCAACATCTGATACAGTCACTATCAACACACACACCACACTCGGAACTGATGGTGTTATATTGTTTCAGCTTACAAAGTGCTTACAGCGTGCTTTGATGTTGAAGGCAATAATACAGAGCTGTCCCGTATCCACATTTGTAAGCGCCAGCGTACAATGGAGGCGGAGGCGAAGTCCTAACAATGGTCTGGTGATATTTGAATTTCCCCGCGCGGCCATATTTAACGTACGAGTGGAGGGGGGGGGATGGGGGGAGGTGGGAGGGAGGGCGGGACTGGTGGTATCGGAAGGAAAAATCGTTCGTGAAATCTTTGCTCCAAATCTTGCCTTTCCTATTAGAGGATAAAAAAAAATGGAGTAAAAACACAGAACAGTCGCCATTTATCTTCTACAATAATGGCCAGTCTTTGACAACAATGGAAAGATTTGTCAACACGCTATGCAAGTATCAGAGAATCCAATCATGTTACGGGCGGGACAAATTGCTCCTGGATCTCCCAACGACGGATTCAAACCCGCTTGGCCCGATGCTCTTCTGTTTAGCATAGGGACAAGAGCGGTAACTGAAATAAACGTTATTTCGTCTATACTTATTGCCAAAATCTCCTTGGTTGAAGTTTACAATCAGTGTGATTTGACGCAAGTATGAAATGTACGTACTCATTTTTCAAAGAATTAAGGTAAGTACAGAACATAGCGTATTTGTAGATGCGAAAGATTTAATTAAACGGGAAAAAAGGGAGACAGGCAGACATTATTATTATTATTTATTATTATTATTATTTATTGTTATTATTATTATTATTTATTATTATTATCATTATTATTATTATTATTATTATTATTATTATTATTATTATTATTATTATTATTATTATTATTATTATTATTATTATTATTATTATTATTATATTATTATTATTATTATTATTATTATTATTAATTATTATTATTATTATTATTATTATTATTATCATTATCATTATCATTATTATTATTATTATTATTATTATTGTTATTATTATTATTATTATTATTATCATCATCATCATTATTATTCGGTAAAAGACAAGGGAAAAAAATAACAGAAAGTGGTTCAATATGGAAATAGAAAAAATAATTTAGTGAAGGAAAGCAAATGGAAAAAGTGAGAGGATTAGAAAAGGCAATAACAAATGGAAGAGAACTGAAACAAAATGCATGAAAGAAAGAGAGAGAGAAAAAAAAAGTTGCACAAAGAAATTAAATCCGTGAATAAAAAAAGACAAGGGGAGTGAACAACGAAAGAAAAAAAAGAAAAAAATCTTCTGGCGGATTTTATGCTCTAAAGAAACACACATACACACACACATAGCACAAAATAAACAAAACAAGAACATGTGTGTGTGTGTGCGCGTGGCTGTGTGTGTGCGTGAGTCAGCTTGCGTGCGTGTATGTGTGTGTGTCTACGTGTGCGTGAGCCAGCTTGCGTGCGTGTATGTGTGTGTGTGTGTGCGTGTACGTGAGCTAGCTTGCGTGCGTGCGTATGAGTGTGTCTGTGCGTGTACGTGAGCCAGCTTGCGTGCGTGTATGTGTGTGTGTGTGTGTGCGTGTACGTGAGCCAGCTTGCGTGCGTGTGTATGAGTGTATGTCTGTGCGTGTGCGTGAGCGTGCTTATTTGCGCACGTGTGCCTGTTTCGCGTCAGCTGAAATTGAAACAAACAACCTCACCGGAGGTAATTTGTCGAATCAAAGCAAGACAAGAAAATAGAATTAACGACTGACACAACGCTCGTAACGTTAATGATTCCAAGTACTGACATTGGCAATTTGCTACTCTGCTGAACTGCATATTTGCGCGAGAGAGAATTGCGTGTGTGTCTGTCTGTTCGTTTTCTGCGAGGCTTCTGAAGACACGTTTCGAAATTTTTTATATTCGTTTTGTGATTTGAATATAGCATGATGATGTGAGATGATTATGTACGTTGTGTGTGTGTTTGTTTGTTTGTGTTTGTGTGTGTGTGTGTGTGTGTGTGTGGTGTGTAGGTGTGTGTGTTGTGTGTGTGTGCGTGTGTGTGTGTGTGTGTGTGTGTGTGTGTGTGTGTGTGTGTGTCTGTGTGTGTGTGTGTGTGTGTGTGTGTGTGTGTGTGTGTGTGTGTGTGTGTGTGTACATTTGTGTGTGTGTGTGTGTGTGTGTGTGTATGTGTGTATATGTGACATATGAATCAACAAAGGCATCAGTCACTCAATACAGTTTGTCTTATTTTCATTAATCAGATTTAGAGAGATAACGTTTTTTTTTTTTTTTTTTTTTTTTTTTCTGCAGATTCAGAGAGAGAAAAAGTGGAAATTCTGTTGTAAATGGCAGCGGGCTGACGGTATTTGTGAATGATAGCAGTGGGTTGTTGTCTCAAATATAGGTTTAAAACGTGTTTATTTATCAGTTTATTCTTTAATCAGCACTTTTAGATATCTGTTTATTTCTGGATCAACATTCTTATTTGTATGTTTAATGATTAATCGATGCTAGAAATACACGATGGTGATGCTTATATTATAATCGATATGATGACAATAATTATCCGAAATACAACGGTTTTCCGGATATCAGTTTCGTAAGTACACATATGTCTCGATAAAAAATAATAATAATAATGATAATTAATACAAAATAATAATACAAAAAATTAGAATTCAAATACATGAAATAAATCTTACCATTTAAAGTGCTCGAGGGAGGGAAAAAATCCTACATTTAATAATACTTCATACACTTTTGTTTCATTTATTTCCACCTGTACATTCTATGACGGCCCCGCTTCGCTCACCAACGTAGCTCTAACAGTTTTCACTCTAATGATCAAAAACTATAGCACTTTAATTACATTTTACACATGACTATTTTCCGTGTGTGTGTGTCTGTGTGCGTGTTCAGTTCCTATTGTGATTTAACATCGTTAAGGTCTACAGTGTTTGATATAAAGGCTTTCAGATAACAATGTGATAACAATGGCAACTATTTGTCAAATGTAAAACAATAGAGGAAAACCGTGTAATCCGGATTATAAAATATACAAAAACGGAATGAAACTGAGGTATTAAAACGCGCGTCCGATGCCAGAATGGCTGAGTATCTTTTGTGGGTTGTGTATATGTTGTATGTGTGAGTGTATAAACCTATCTGTGTGTGTGTGAGAGAGAGAGTTTATATCATATTTGTGTGTGTGTGCGTGTGTAGTATATATATATGTGTGTTGTGTGTGTGATATATATATATATATATATATATATATATATATATATATATATATATATAATATATATATATATATATATATATATATATATATATATATATTATATATATATATATATATATATATATAATATATACAGTATATGTATATATACTTGTATATATGTGTGTGTGTGTGTGTGTGTGTCTGTAATGTGTGTGTGTGTGTGTGTGTGTGTGTGTGTGTGTGTGTGTGTGTGTGTGTGTGTGTGTGTGTGTGTGTGTTGTGTTGTGTGTGTGTGTGCCTGGGCAAGTGTCGTAGGGTACGGTCCTTTTTTCTCCTATGACGCAAACCCAATGAGGTGGCGCAGATTGGGGAAGGCCTATATCCAGCAGCCAAGCTGGATGTATGTATGTATGATACATAAATAATTTTGTTTATATATGTGTGTACATATATACATATATATGATATATATAAATAAATGTATTATATATGTACATATGCATAATATATAAATGAATATATACTTTATATATATATATATATATAATATATATATATATATATATATGTGTGTGTGTGTGTGTGTGTGTGTGTGTGTGTGTATACGGGTACAAACGCCGTATTTTGAATATCCACCAACTACACAAATCCAAAACGCGACCTGGAAATAATATCCACCAACTACACAAATCCAAAACGCGAAAATAATATCGTGACCCGGAAATAATATCCACAACATGGCATTCGAACACGTTTCCGCTCAATGAAATTTATAGCGTTTTCTTTTTGCTTCTGATTCGAAAGGTGGAAAGAGGGAGAAAAAAAGGGAAATGGGAAAAAACGAAAAGAATTTCTGACATTTTGAGTATGCTGATGTGAGGTTTGAACAGCGGAAGGATAGAAGAACACGGAAAGGAAGGAAGAGGAAGAAAGGAAGGAAGGAAAGAAGAGGGAGGAAGGAAGGAAGGAAGGAAGAAAAGGACAGAGAAAAGGACACGGAAGGAAGAAGAGGACAGGGAAAAGATGATAATGAGGATAAAGAGGAGGAATGATGAGGTAATAAAGAAGATAGAGAAAGAGAACTAGAGAAAGGTAAAGGGAGGATGTGAATGGGGATAAAGAGAGGCAAAGAGAAGGAGAGAAGGACAAAGGCAAGGGTGATAGCGTTTAAAGCGGATGGGAGGAGTGAGAAAGAGATAAAAAGGAATTAAGATAAGAAAGATAAAAAAGTAGAAGCAAAAGATGAGATAATGGCATAAGGGGGAAAGGAGATGTATGGGAGAAAAGAATTAGGGCAAACAAAGAGAACGAATGAGAGACGGAGAGGGTGAAGAGAGAGAGGAAGAATAGAGGCAAAGGAGAGAAAAAAAAATAAGAGGAAAAAGAGGAAGAGGAACTAAAGGGAAAGGCGAGAGAGAATAAGAGAAGGAGAGAGAGGAAGAGAAAAAAAAGCATATGCAAAAAAAAAGAAAAGAAGGAAAAGAAGAAAAAGCAAAAAGCAAAAATAGAAGAGAAAAGAAGACTTATTATTAGAAGAAATAGGAATAAAGAAAACACAAGAAGAACAAACACAAAAGAATACGAAGGATAAGAAAGATAAATAGCAAAGAGGCGACGGATGAACATAAATTAAAAAAAAAAAAATAAAAATATATAAAAATAAAAAGTATTGAAAGATAAAAAGACACAGACAGAAAAGAGATAGAGAGACGCAAGCACAGACCAGATAGTGCCAACCCCCTCCCCCCCCACTTACCCTACCCTACCTACCCTACCCCCCCCTACCCTTACCCTACCCCTACCCTTCCCTACCCTACCTACCCTACCCTACCCCCTCCTCCCCCCCTTACCCTTACCCTTCCTTACCCCCCTTACCTACCTTCCCCCTTACCCTACCCCCCCTACCCTACCCTACCCTACCCCCTACCCTTCCCCACTCCTACCCTACCCCTACCCCTTCTTACCCTACCCCTTACCCCCTCCCTACCCTCCCCCCCTTATACCCTTCCCTACCCTACCCCCCCTTACCTCCCTTACCCTACCCCTTCCCTACCCTCCCCCCCCTTACCCTACCCCTTACCCTACCCACCCCCCCCCCCTCCAAAGTGCCAATGGGAATACACGAGAACAGGATATGAACAATAACTGGATGTTAAACGCCAACTTTTACTCCTCGCATCCGGTCCTTCTGTCATTGCGGCATAAGTGTCAATTTTTGTTTTTAATGCTGTCACCAAATGAGGTAATCATTCCGGGCGCGGGCGTGCTCTCGACAGCCGGACAGCGCAGCCTGTGTGATGGGCGGCGAAAAGGGCGTTAAATGTAACGTGAAATAAAAATGCGTCTAATTTTTTTTTTTTTTTTTTTTTTTTTTTTTTTTTTAGGGAAGGGGGTATGTGTGAGGTTTAATCCATTGAT
>NW_020870403.1:630735-645735 GCF_003789085.1 Penaeus vannamei | reverse complement strand
ATATATATATATATGTATATATACATACATATATATATCATTAGCACTTATATGGTTATTATTGTTACTTTTATTATACTATTTATAATCATCACTTTCATTATCATTATTATCATTGTCACATTTTTACTAGTAATATTATTATTATTATTATTATTGTTATAATTATCATTATTATCACTTTATTGTTATTTTTTGTACCCATTATCATTACTATTATCATTGTTATTATTAACATTAGCATTGTTTATCATTGTCATCATTATAAACATTATTGTTATCATTACTCTTATTACCATTGTTTTCATTATCATTATCATTTTTACTTTTATTTCTTATCATATCATTATTATCATTTTCATGATTTCAATATTGTTATCATTGTTGTTATCATCCTCATTCGTTTTGTCATCATTATCTTTACCATTGTTGTTATTATTTTTGCTGTTGTTGTTATCATTACCATTATTAATATCATCAACATTACCTGTGTTATAATCATCCGCATTATCGTTATCACTTTCATAATCATTATCATTTATACCATTATTATAATCATTAGTGTTGCTTTCGTAATTATTCCTGTTATCATTGTTATTAGCATCATCACGATAATCTTTACTGTTATTATTGTTTTGTTGCTATTATTATCATTTCTATCATTATTTTCATCCTCATTATCATTATTATCATAAATATTATTATCCATAGAATTTCATTATCATCATTGTTGATTTTATCCCCATTATTATCATCCTAATATGGTTATTGTAATCATGATTATGTCATAATTATTACCACCATCTTTATCCATTATTTATTGATTTCTCCAATTTCATAGAATGTCATTATCCAAAACATTTGTCTTTTTTGCAGTCATTATTTTAAACTGTAAAACAACACGACTTTTCTGTTTTTTTGTTATTTCCATTCAATATTTCTTTGTTTTAATTGTCATGCTTCTCAATTATGAGTTTCATTAACTATACAGAGCTCTTAAAGACATTATTATAACCGTGACAATAGTTTTTGTTCTTTAAGTCATCAGTTATAAAGCTTTTAAGTCCCGGTAGCAGAGATTCAATAGTTAAGGTAATAAACAAAAAAAACAAAACAAATAAAAATGGGAGATAACTTTAAAAGAAAAATGGAGATAACTTTAAAAAAAGAGAGAGGTGAGAGAGAGAGAAAAAGGATAAAGAAAGAGAGAATAAAAATGCATGTATGAATATAAAATGGAAATTATTCGTAACCTATCTGGTGCATATGAATAGCCGACATGACCGATTCTTATTAACAATAAGATTTAAGGAGATATAAGATTTACGTAAGCAAAGGTGAGCGAGCAATCCAATTTTAGATCTTAGTCGTGAATATTCTGGAATGCCAGTAGTAAGCTATATAGTTTCTATCCTCTCTCTACGTCTTCTCTCTCTTCTTCATCTTACTCATCTCTCTCTTCATCATCACTATCTATCATACAATCCACTATATATATAATAAAATCTTACTCTCTAATCTCATACTAACATACTAATATTCATATAATAAGAAGAATATCTCATATCATAAAGAAAATATATATAGTAAATGATATACTAATTTTAATTACTATCTACAAAGAATATAGCTCGTCATCTCAGTCCATATACCCTCTCTAAATTCTATCTTCAATTATCTCATGTCTTCTCTCATTATCTTTCATCCTCCATGTCATTCCTCTCTCATCTTCTAATAAAAAATCTTCTAAAATCATAATGTCAGTATATATTCTATTTGCTACACATCTCTCTCTCCTTTTACTCTTATTCATCATAATGGTGTCTATATCACTCATCTCAATCTATAATCTCTCTCTCTCTCTCTCTCTCTATTCAAATCATACTCGTTCTCGTCTCTCCTTCTCGTCTCAGTCTCTGCAAATCTCATATTACTATCATGAACTCATAACATAATCACTATAATAATCTCTCTCAGTCTCAATCTCTCTCATTCATCTCTCTCTCTTCCTCAACTCATCGTCTATCTCATCTCTCACCCTCCTCTATATGTTGAATGTGTGTGTCTTCCTCCTCTATATCTTACTCATCTGTTCATGTCTTAACCTCTCTCATCTATTCTCTTATCATCCTCTATGTTCTCTCTACTTACTCCATATATCCTATTCAAAATCAATTACTATCTCTAATCTCAATCATAATATCAGTACCATAATAAAATATACAATATATCCAAATTCAAAACCTCTACAATATTATATATCTCATCCAAAAATACAATAACTATCTCTAGTATTAATCTTCTCTTACTCTCCATCATCTATATTCCCACCATATATTACTCTCAGTATCACAAAACATAAATCTATAATCTCAACATATCATCCTCTCTCTCTCTACTCTATTATCTCTCATCATCTCATCTTAACACTCTCATTCTCTTATACCTACTAACCTCATCAATAATCTCTCTTCTATCACTATCATAATCAATAATCGTAATTCTCTTAATCACATAAATCTCTCTATCATATCTCTCTCTCATCTCATCTCTCTCTATCTCATCGTTCTTCATCATCAGATCTTATCTATCTCTCATCTCTTATCTGCTCTATCTCTCTTCCCGCTCTCATCTTCGCTTCTCATCTTTCTCGCTTCGTCTCTTCTCCTGTCATACAATCTCTACATATTACTCTCATCGTCTCTTTAATCTCATCTTCAGATCATTCTCACATAATCTCTAACTACTCTCATATACATACTAAATCCAATATTAACTATTATATAAAATATATCACTATCTTATTAAATTTATCTACTCTTAGATATTCGAAATCATTTATATTTCATTTCACTATCAATCAATATTCCATCAAAAACTTACTTACTTATAATCTGTCTTCAATATCAATCTCTATCATAAAATCTAAAAAAATACCATATCAAAAAACACCAATAATATAAATACAATATCATCCATCTCCTTATCTCTCAATATAATCAACAACTCACCCATCAATCTCTCATTCGAACGATCAATCTCTCTCTACGTAATTCTTCTCCTTCTCCATCATACATCTACATCATCTCCCGGTCTCTCTCTCTCTCTCTCTCTCTCTCTCTCACTCTCTCTCCTGTTTTCTATAAAGACAGCAAAACGAGAAGGAGTCAGTACATTGCCAATTCCATACTGTTAGCGAGATGATACATTCTTAGTATGCTGTTTTTTTCCCTATTCTTCTCCTCCCTTCTTTCCTCATTTTCTCTCAACTCCCTTATTCCTTTTCTCAATTGTCTCCCTCCTATTTTTTCATCCTCCTTTTTTTTTCTTTTTTTTCATCCTCTTATCTCCATGCCCTTGATCTTCTCTCGAATATACTTTTTAGATTTTCTCTCTTATCCTCTCTTTTCCTCCTCCTCCTCCTTGTTCCCCAGTCTTCTTTCTCCTTCCTTCCATCCACCTTCTTTCATTCTAAGTATCCTTTTCCGAAGCCTCTCATCTCTCTTACCCTCTCTCATACTCTCCTTTTGCCCTTTATTCTATCTACGCTTGTTCAATCTCCTTTCCTCTCTGTCTCCCTTTCCCCTCCTGCTCATCCTCATTCGCTCTTCTCCCTCCCACTGTCTCCGTCTCCCTCCTCCCTCCCCCTGCGATTCCATATCTCCTTTCCTCCACTTCCCCTTCTCCTTTCTTCCTCTCCCCCCACCCTTCCATATCCCCCAACCGCTCCAAATCTTTTCTCCTTCCTTTCTCCTTCCCTCCCTCACCCCCCTCACCCCCATCCCTCCCACACACACCTCCCTCCCACCCCACCCCTCTTTCCATACCCATATCCTCCCCCCCTCCTTCCAACCCACATACCCCTCCCCCCTTCTTCCACCCTTCACCCACTCCCTCCCTTCCTTCCAACCCACACACCCCACCCCCTCTCCTCCTTCCTTCCACCCTCCACCCCCTCTCCCTCCCTTCCTTCCACCCTCCACCCCTCTCCTCCCTTCTTCCACCCTCCACCCCCTCTCCCCCTCTCTCCACCCCACTTTAGTGAAGGTTCAGTAGTCGTGTGTGTGGCTTCACATATTTAGACTCTAAAGCTCTTTCAGGTAAATCTTCCAAGTCTCTTCTCCTTACGCCCGGTGGCATTAGTCTTGTTAGTGTGGATCTTAAGGTTTAGAATGCATATTCCAATTAGCTTAACAATCCTGCGAGTCGGATGGACGAAAAGAGGAAGAGAAGGGAAGGGAGGGATGTGAGGGTGAGAGAGAGGGGGGAGGAGAGGGGGATGGAAGGTTGGTGAGAGAGGAGGGTGAGAGGATGAGAGAGGGGGGGAGGTGGTGAGAGAGGAGGGGGAGAGGTGGAGAGAGGGGGGAGGAGAGGGTGATAGGGGGGGATGGGAGGTGAGAGGGTGAGAGAGGGGGGGAGGGAGAGGGGAGAGGGGGGATGGATGGTGGTGAGAGAGAGGATGGTGAGAGGGTGATATAGGGTGGGGGGGATGGGAGGTGAGAGGGAGGGAGAGGGAGAGGAGGATGGAACGAAGGGGAATGGTGGGGGAGGAGGGGAAGGAAGAGTGAAGAGAGGAGTGGGAGAGGAAGAAAAGGGGGATAGGTAAGGGGAAAAGGGATGGAAAAGGTATAGAATGGAGAGGGAGGATGGGGAAAAGTGACAAGGGAAGGAGAGGAAGAGGACAGAGAATAGGATAAGGGGAAGGAAGGAAGACGGGATGAAGGAGAGGGGGCGAGATAGGATAGGAAGGATGGGGATAAGGGGAAAGGGATAGAGCTGTAAGAGAGATTGGAGGAACCGAAAGGGAAATGGCGAAGAGGAATCAGAGATAAGGTAAAACAGAAAAGAAAGAGGCATGGGGTGAGGGGGGAAGAGGGATTGGAGAAGAGGGAATGAGAAGATAGGAAGAAGAAAAGGAGAAGATAAAAGAGAAGCGATAACCCCAACAATATCACCAGGAGAAAGAAATGAGAAAAGAATGAGAGAAAGGGAATAAGACAGAAAGTGGAAGAAGGAGGAAGAAGAGAAGGAGAGAGGAACGAGGAAGAGAGAGGGAGGGAGGAACAAGCAGGAGAGACGGAGGGAGGAACGAGAAGAGAGAGGGAGAGAGCAACGAGGAGGAGAGTGAATGAGAGAAAGGGAATAAGACCGAAAGTGGAAGAAGGAGGAAGAAGAGAAGGAGAGAGGAACGAGGAAGAGAGAGGGAGGGAGAACGAGAAGAGAGAGGGAGGGAGCAACGAGGAGGAGAGTGAATGAGAGAAAGGGAATAAGACCGAAAGTGGAAGAAGGAGGAAGAAGAGAAGGAGAGTGGAACGAGGAGAGAGAGGGAGGAGGAACGAGAAGAGAGAGGGAGGGAGCAACGAGGAGGAGAGTGAATGAGTGAATGAGAGAAAGGGAATAAGACCGAAAGTGGAAGAAGGAGGAAGAAGAGAAGGAGAGTGGAACGAGGAAGAGAGAGGGAGGGAGAAACAAGCAGGAGAGAGGGAGGGAGGAACAAACAGGAGAGACGGAGGGAGGAACAAGCAGGAGGGAGGAGGAACAAGCAGGAGAGACGAAGGGAGGAAGGGGAGAAGGAGGGATAACAGCAGGAGGAGATGAAGTAAAGAAGCAGCCACAGCATCAGCAGCAGAAGCGATGTTCTCGACTAAGACGGGCAACTATAGAATCAGGGTTCCCTAATGCGAGTCAATAAGGCATTTAAATTGGCCAGCGCCAAGAACGTAAAGACGAGGATAGCCCTCTTCTTAAAAAAAAAAAAAAAAAAAAAAAAAAAAAAAAAAAAAATCCTTTTGCATGTGGGGATTTGTGGGGAGGGGGTGGGGGGGTAATGGGGTCGGGGTAGGATGAAAGAGGAGGGGGGGAGAGAGAGAGCTGTCTTCTGTTGCGAGATAAGGGGGGAAGGGGATAGAAAAGAAGGGGGGAGGGAGGAAAAGAGGGGATGAATATGGAAAAGGGAGAAGAGAAGAAGGAGTTAAGAAAGCAGGGGAGAGGGAAAAGGGGGGCTAAAGGTGGAAGGGGAGAGGAGAGAAAAAGAAAGGATGAAGATGGAAAGGGAGAAGAGAAGAGAGAGTTAAGAAAGCAGGGGAGAGGAAAAGAAGTGCTGAAGGTGGAAGAGGAGAGAGGAGAGGATCAAGAAAGAAGGGGGATAGGAATAAAGGGGAAAAAAGGGAGATAGAGAAGGTATGTTCAGTAGGTGGAAGAGCAGAAGAGGATAGCTTTAGGATGGGGGATAAGAGGAGAAGCAGGAAGGAAGAAAAGAGAAGAGAGAAAATGAATAAAAAAGATGTATAAATAACCAGAGGAAGGAAGAATACAGAGAGGGCAGGAAAATAAAGGAAGGTGGAGAGGGAAGGTCTTGACTGAGACCTGAAGAGATCCTTAAGAAAATTCGAGTTTAATATCAGAGTGGATCAAATTTTCTCTCTATAATTTGCATATGAATATCGCTACATAGATGAACGTCAGAGATGAGATATGAAAGCTATAGAGAAGAGTAAACCTAATGTAGATGCTATAAAGGTAAGGGTTAGATATGTGAACGTTTTACAGATGCATGATATAGATGTAAATGATGTATACAAATGTAATACATATATACATAAGTAATAGAGATATAAATGCTATATTGACAAGTGATTCAGATAAGGAGGCTTCATAGATGTATAGTAATTGGGAAACAGGTAACAAGATAGACAGATATAGATGTAAGTATTGTCATCATAATACTCTTGGTACATCACGAAGCGTAGATATATGGGAATATTCATGCAAATATGCTCTATATATTGTAAATAGATAGATAGATGGACAGATATGTGATCATATGAACAGAGAGGTAAATAGTTACATATATACCATATGTGATGATAATGATAAAAGTTATTATCATTATTTGGATAATTATCATTATCATTCTCATAATCATCATCAACATCGTCATTATCAGTATTACTATTATCATCATTATCATTACATCATCATTATCATTTACTATTATCATCATTATCATTACTTTCATTATTATCATTATTGTTACTATTGTTATTCTTATGTACGACCTCATTATCTCGCACAGTAAGTGTGTAAGCCCTCAATATCCCACACAACAATTTATACACAAGCACTATATGTTCTGTCAAACACTGTTTCTGCTAGCGAACCGCACTTCAATGTGTGTATAACTATTACAAACCCTTCTATAGTACGTAAAATCAACGAAATGTCCGTTAATTAGCAAACTATGATTATATCAGCAAATGCACGGTATGGATTAACATTTCATATATTCGAATACTATATAGTTCTCGAAGTCCGATAACCGAGAGACAGCCCAGGACACGAAGGAGCTTGGTGACCCCCAGGGGACTGCTGACCTGACATGACCTGTCTGCCTGTGCTGTTCACGTGTTGCATCACCATTGGAATCATTATCATTATAATTACAATCATAGTTTTTATCATACTCAAGTAGGTGTCACGCGGGGGAAATTCAGTGATTGTATTTGCGTGTGTGTGTTGTTTGTCTTATTAATTGTAGTAACAGTAGTAGTAGTATTTAGCAGTAGTAGTAGTAGTAATAAAGTAGTAGCAGTAGTAGTAGTAGTAATAGTAGTAGTAGTAGTAGTAGTAGTACTATATAATCACCATCATTATTGCTGTTGTTATTATTATCATCATCGTCATTGATACAATCATTATTATCATCATCCTCAAAATCAGTTTTCCAAAAGAGACCAAATTTCTACCAAGGATCAAATTGTTGACGAATCATTTAATTGAATCCTATATCTCTATGCAGATTCTGTCTATGGCTAAAATCTCCTCACTCATGCCATAGTCTACCCACCCATAGAATTTTAGCTCCAACCGTTAGTTTCTATATAATCCTGTTGGCAACGCAAGTAGTAGTAGCAGCAGTAGTAGTAGTAATATTAGTAGTAGAAGTGGTAGTAGTAGTAGTAGTCGTAGAAGTAGTGCTAGTAGTTGCAGTAATAGTAATAGTAGTAGTAGGAGTAGTAGTAGTAGAAGTAGTAGTAGTAGTAGAAGTAGTAGTAGAAGTAATAGTAGTAGTAATAATAGTAGTAGTAATAGTAGCAGTAGTAATAGTAGCAGTAGTAGTAGCAGTAGAAGTAGTATAATACTACTAGGAAAAACTAACAGACACAGGGAAAAACAGTAATAGCAGTAATAATAGCAGTAATGATAATTGGTATAACTCGGAAGCCTTTTGATTTATTCCACTCTCCATATTTTACTTTTTTTTCGATTAGTTTTCTTGATTAAAATTTCTACATTATGGTGACATGCAGATTAGTCACTTTTCTTGTCATGAAAATGAAGGTCAAATGATTATATATGTTTTTTTTTTTTTTTTTTTTTTTTTTTGTCATCGTGATGGGGAAATAGCTTCATGATTTTTTCTTCTTCTTCTTCTTTTGCTTCTTCCTTTTCTTCTTCTCCTTCTTCTACTTTTACTTCTTCTCTTCTTTCTTCTTTCTCCTCTTCTACTTTTCTTCTTCTTCTCCTTCTACTTTTACTTCTTTTTCTTCTCCTCCTCCTACTTCTTCTTCTACTTCTCTTTCTTCTTCTTCTTCTTCTTCTTCTTCTTCTTCTTCTTCTTCTTCTTCTTCTTCTTCTTCTTCTTCTTCTTCTTCTTCTTCTTCTCCTCTTTTTAGCGTTGGATTGCATACTTTCCCCCTGTTCAAATGCATGTAAATGGATTTAAGACTAAAATTATGTGCATCCTTGTTGCAAATTGACCTGTATATCTATAAATCTACTGATGTTATTATCGTTATCATCATCATCATCATCATTATTATTATTATTATTATCATTATTATTATTATTATCATTATTATCATTATCATTATTATCCTCATTATCGTTAATATTATTTTTATTGTAATTATTGTTATTATTAGTTGACATCATTATTATTGCTATTATCATTATTATTGTTGTTATTGTTGTTGTTGTTATTGTTGTCATTATCATCATAATTATCATTAAAATTGATGTTATTGTTACTGTAGTTTTTGTGGTTATTTTTATTATTACTATTGCTATTACTAATATTGTTCTTGTTACAATCATTATTATTATCATTTTGTTGTCAATGTTATTATTATTATCCTCATCCTCATTGTTATCATTATCATTATTATCATTATTGTCATAATGTCATTGTTATCATTATCATCATATCATTATCATCATTACTATCATCATTATCATCATTACTATCATCATTATCATTCTTCTTATCAACATAACCATTATTGTTATTGTTATCATCATTTCTATTACTGTTATTAACATTATCATTGTTGTTGTTATTGTTGATGTTTTTGTGGTTGTTATTATATTAAAATTATTGTTATTATTATTATCATCATTCATACGGATGTTATTATTATCAACATTTCTGTAATCACCAACATCATTATCGCCATCATGGTAACATCACCTTTTATCAGATGTAAAAATCATAATCCTCATGATAATCACAGTAATCATGATAATTATATTTGCATTGTAATCATGATAATTATAATTTGTATTGTGATTAGCACTCGTATTGTGATTATCATTTTCATTATGATAATTATTATAATTCATGCTATTAGTAATAGTAACAATACTTCTATGTTTAATAACAGGAGTAATCGCAGGAATAAGATTATCATTAAGGATATAATCATTAACGTTGACATCATTAGTGCTATTATGGTTATCATTCATATCATCATTAATTTAATAAAGATAATCATTATCATTATCAGTGTAGTTAATAGCACTATCACTATATAAGTTGATTTGATAACAGTTGTCTCAGGGGTAGTGATGTATTAGTTATCATTATCATCATTGTTATTATCATCATTTTTGTTGTCGTTAAGAGCATTTTTGTTGATTTATTTGTTATTATTGTTTTCGTTATTGTTTTTATCATGATTGTTACTATCATTATCATCATCATTATCATTATTACCATTATCATTATCATGACCATCGCCATCATCATCTTTATTATCATTATTATCATTGTTATCATTATGATTATTATTATCATTATTATAAGTATCACTTTAAGTATTGTAGATTATCATCATTACTATTATAATCATCATGACTATCATTATTATCATTACTCTTATCACTATTGTTATCATTATATCTTTATCATCATCACCGTTATTAATATCATTATCATTATTATTGTTGTCATTATTATCGTTATCATAATAATCATTTTTATTATCATTATAATAATTGTTATTGTTATCATTATTATCATTAGTATCATCATCAATATTATCATTATTATCATCACTATCATTGTTGTTGTTATTCGTATAACTATTATTATCATTACCATTGATATTATTACAAATGTTGTTGTTATTATTATTACTATTATCATTATCACCATTATTATCGCTATCATTATTATCGTCATCCTAATTATCATCATCATTATTGTCATTATTGTTGTCGTTGTTATTATCATTATTATGTTTATCATTCTTCTTATTAGTACTATCATTATCATTACCGTCATCATCATTATCATTCTTATCATTATTATCAATATTGTTATCATCCTTGCTATTATTACCCCTATTATAATTATCATCATCATTATCACCATCATTATCATGATCACTTCTATTATTCTTACTATTTCTTACGCCAAAGAATTCATGCAACATGATAACCGAAAAAAGTTATAAACAGATTTCTATTAATTTTTCTTAAAAAATTAATTAGCATTGAAAGCTGGGGAAACACGGACGTCGCCAGTGTACTTGAAAAAAAAGAATATTTTGATGTAATTCTTCAAGTGTGAATATCTTTCTTCCTTCAGTGAAGTAAAAAGGATATTCTTTTTTTTGAATAATTTGAATTATCATTTGATAATTTGATAATCATTCATTTGTTTGATAATTATAAATAATAATTTGATATTTTGAAGTAAAAAAGGATATTTTGATGTAATTATTTTTTTAACAATTTGATAATTATTCATTTGATAATTTGATAATTATAAATAATAATTGATATTTTGAAGTAAAAAAGGATATTTTGATGTAATTCTTCAAGTGTGAATATCTTTCTTCCATTAGTGACTCTGTTGCCTTGGCGGAGGTATGCGCTTTCTGAGTGCTTCTAGTTAGCGTTAGAATTAGCCTCATTTATCATCATTATCACTACTATTGTTATTATTGCTTTTGATAAAATCATTGTTATTGTTATCCTCATAATTATCATTATAATAACAATATTATCATTATTATAGATTGCAATTACTCTTCATACTACTGCTGCTGCTGCTGCCATCAGTATTACTAGGACTGCTAGTATCTTTATTATTGTTGTTATTACTATTACCATCATAATCATTATCAGCAGAATTATTAGGATCATTAATATCATTATATTCATTATCATCATTAATATTATCAATTCCATTATCATCATTAATATCATTATATTCATTATCACCATTAATATCATTATATTCATTATCATCATTAATATCATTATATTCATTATCATCATTAATATCATTATATCATTATCATCATCAATTCATTATTCATTATTATCATTAATATCATCATATTCATCATCATTAATATCATTATATTCATCATCATCATTAATATCATTATATTCATTACCATCACCAATGTCATTGTATTTATTACCATCATCAATATCATTATATTCATCATCATCATTAAAATCATTATCTTCATTATATTCATTATCATCATTAAAATCATTATCTCCATTATATTCATTATCTTCATTATCATTATCATTATCACTTTCACTATCATTACAGTCGTCATTATCATCATAATTAGTAATACCGTTTCCTGATAGAAATTACAAAACGTCCAAATACTCGTAAGTGACTATTATCATGTTTTTTATTATCATTATAATTATTGTTATTGTTATCATTATTATCATTAGTATCATCATCAATATTATCATTATTATCATCACTATCATTGTTTAACATTGTTTATCATTTATTTAACAACCGCATTTTTCGCTTCCTGTGCAATGATGCAGAACTCGTGCAACGTGAATATATATAGTTAAAAAAAAAAAAAAAAAAAAGAGAGATCTGTAGAGGAAGAACTGAAACTTTTTATATATATAAATTCTTTGTAGTCTTCATTTTTCAGATGTTTTTCTTTTTTTTTGTATTTTGGTATTCTTTTATTCTTTGTATTCTTGATTTTTCCAATGTTTTTTTTTATGGTACAAGTTCAGTGTTGTTTATTTGTTTTTTTGTTATTGATTTGTTATTATTGTTGTTATTAGAGACGGTGTTTGAATGTCGTATTGTGGGATAATGCCGTTTTTTTTCATTTTTATCGTTGTTTTCTATATATTACGTGCTAATATTTTTTTTTTAAGTATCTTTAAAGCATTTCAGACCTCGTTATTGTTTAAACCTCTTCCTTTTCTCTCCTTTTTGTTTGTTGTTTTTGCTTTTTTTGTATGTTGCCAATTGACGTTTTTTCACCTCCTGATATTCTCCGTTGATTTTTTTTTTTTATCTTTTCCACTTTCCTCTCTCTCTTCTTCTCCCTCACTTTCCCTCTTCTCTCTTCCCCCCTCCCTTCTCCACTTTCCTCTCTTTCTTCTTCTCCCTCACTTCCTCGATCTACTCTTCTCTTTCCCTCTTATCCTCTTCCACTTTCTCCCTCCTCCACTTTCCTTTATTCCCCTCCCACTTTTCCTCTCTTCTTCTCCCCCCACTCCCCTCTTATCCTCTTCTACTTTCTCCTTCTCCACTTTCCTCTCTTTCTTCTTCTCCCTCACTTCCTCGATCTACTCTTTCTCTTTCCCTTATGCCTCTTCCCCTTTCTCTCTCCTCCACTTTCCTCTCTTCTTCTCCTTCAATCTCCCTCTTATCCTCTTCCCACTTGCTCCCTTCTCCACTTTCCTCTCTTCTTCTCCTTCAATCTCCCTCTAATCTTTTTTCCCCTTTCTCCCCTCCACTTTCCTCTCTCTTCTTCTCCCTCACTTCCTCGATCTACTCTTCTCTTTCCCTCTTATCCTCTTCCACGTTCTCTACTCAATCCACTTCCTTTATTCCCTCCTTTTGTCCGCATCCTCCTGTGTTGCTTTTTCCCCTCCTACCTTTGTTTTTCCTCCCTCTCCTTATACATTTTTCCTCCACTTCCCCCACTCCCTCCTCCACCCCCACCCCACGTGCCCCCCCCTAACCCCATGCCCCTCTTTCTCTCCTTCCCAGAAGCCTTGTCCCTCCTCCCCTCCCCCTCCCCCCCTCCCCCTGCTCCCCCCCCCCCCCGCTTCCCTTTTCCTCCCTCCCTTGTTCAAACCTTTCCTCGTCGCCCTAGACCCTTCCCCATGCAATCCTCCCTCAATAACCCGCCCCCCCACCAACCTCTCTTCCCTCTCCCTTTCTTTTCCTCCCTCCCATTCCTTCCTCCACTAACCCGCCCTCCAATCCCCCCCCCCCTTCCATACCCATCCACCCTCTACGCCGCCACTCCTACCCCAGCCGCCCTACTTCCAAACCTTCACCCCTACCCCATTTTTCCTTCAAGCCCCTCCCCCTAAACCCACTAAACTCCTAACCTCCCTACCTCCCTACCTCCAACCTTCCAACCCAGCCCCTCCCAACCCCCCCCCCCCAAACTCCCCTACCTCCCTGCCCTCCCTAACTCCCCTCCCCCAACCCCTCCCCATCCGCCACCCGGTCCCGCCCAACCCCCCCCAACGAACCGACGACACCAAGCCCCCCGTTCGTATCCACCGCCTCGAGCACCCGTTCTCCCTGGTGAACCAAAGTAGCCGAGCACAAACAACACAAAGTCGACCCCAACAATGGCAGAGTCGCGAGCATTTTCCTCGGGAGAGACGCTGGATTACGAAAAGGTTGGTGGGGGGATGGTTGGGGGGTGGGGAATGGTGGGGAAGGGGGAGGGGGGTTTGGTGGTGGAGGTAGGGGTGATGCTGGAGGTTGGGGGAAAGGGGAGAGGGAAGGAGGGTGATGGGGAGGTGGGGGGAAGGCAGGGGGAGGGGGAAGGGGGGAGATGGGGGTTGATGGGGAGGGGGAGGGGGAGGGGGTTATGGGGAAAGGGGTGGGGTGAGGTGGGTGGGGGTTGATGGGGAAGGGAGGGATGGGTGATGGGAGGGAGGGATGGGAGGAAAGGAGGGTGATGGGGAAGGGAGGGAAGGGAGGGTGATGTGGAAGGGGAGAGGGAGGGAAGGGAGAGATGAGAGGGTGAAAGGTATGAAGGAAAGGTGATTGATGGAGATGTGTGCAAGAGGGAGATGTGAAAGGGGAGAGGGATGGAGTAGGATGAAGCGTAAGAGAAGGTAAAGGATATAGTAAGGGAACAGCGAATAGAGAGAAAAAAGACAAAATAGAATAATGAGGGTGTGAGGGAGTAGGATGAAAGGTAAGAGAAGGTAACGGATGGAGGAGTAAGGGAACAGTGAATAGAAGAGAAAAAGACAAAAATAGAAGAATGAAAAAGTGTGAGGGAGTAGGATGAAAGGTAAGAGAAGGTAACGGATGGAGGAGTAAGGGAACAGTGAATAGAAGAGAAAAAGACAAAAATAGAAGAATGAGAAAGTGTAGAAAAAAGAAAGAAAAACATATGATTGAAAATAACCGAGAAAAATTAACACACTTGTTAAAAATAAAAGCAAATGAAGAGTTAAAACCGCAGACAATACCATCTTTATCGTCAATGTTATCATCACTATTGGTATTGTTAGCAAAATTGTGATTATAACCAAGAGGATTATAATAGCGGCGATACCAAGGATTATGAAAATAAAGTTGTATAATGAAAAAAATATATATAACATTGTATTCAAGATTATATGATAACTACATGAAGGATCATCGGATAATCTTTATATAATCTGAAAATGTAACATATTGTTTTCCAGGGATTTCCTTGTTCTTCCTTCATTGTAAGATTATTTGCTCTT
>NW_020870403.1:613235-615735 GCF_003789085.1 Penaeus vannamei | reverse complement strand
TAACAAGATAAAAAAAAAACAACAATAACAAGAAACAGCAACAATAACAACAAAAACAACAGTAACAATAACAACAACAAAAACAAGAACAACATCAACAATAACAAGATCTAAAACAGCACTAACAATACAACAAAAAAACAACAGCAACAATAACAACAACAAAACAACAGCAACAAAAACAACAACAGCAAAAACGACAGCAATAATAACAAAAGCAAAAACAGCAGCAACAATAACAACATCCAAAACAACACTAACAATGCAACAAAACTACAGCAACAATAACAACAAAAACAACAGCAAAAACAGCAGCAGCAAGAAAAAGAACAAAAACAACAACAGCAATAATAACAACAAAAAGACAACAGCAACAATAACAACAAAACAACAAGCAACACAAAAGCAACAACATAACAACAAAAACAGCAACAGCATCAATAACAACAACAAAAACAACAGCAACCATAACAAGATAAAAAAAATAAAAAACTACAACGGTAACAAGAAAAAACAGCAACAATAACAACAACAAAAACAACAACATCAACAATAACAAGATCAAAGACAGCACTAACAATACAAGAACAGCAACAACAATAACAACAACAAAACAACTGCAAAATAACAACCAAACAGTAACAATAACAATAACAAAAATAACAAAAAACGCCAGCAACAATAACAACAACAAAAACAACAGTAATAACAACAAAAACAACAGCGACATAAATAAAAACAACAGCAAAAACAACAGCAACAATAACAAGATAAAAAAAAGAAACAATAACAGCAGCAACAAGAACAACAGCAAAAATAACAAACAGCAACAGAACAAATAACAAAATAACAGCAATAACAGCAACAAAACAACAATCAATAACAACAACAATAACAAGAACAAAAACAACAAGAACAACAAAAACACAGATAAGAAAACAAAATAACCAAAACAATAACAAGAACAAACAACAAAACAACAACAAAACAAAATAACAGCAACAATTACAACAAAGACAACAACAGCAACAATAACAATAAAACAACAATAACAAACAACAAACAAACAAAACACCAGCAACATACAACTTAGAAAACTGCAGAACACCGTCACACAAAGACACGACATTCACACACAGTCACCGTGAACGACAAAAGCATCAACAATAAAAACACAAAATCTAAAAAAAAAAAAAAAAAAAAAAAAAAAAAAAACATACACACGACAAACCACAACAGACTCACATAGTAATTATGAATAATAGGTGTACTAGCAAAACAAAACAACAACAACAAAAACATAAACAAGGAACGACAACAACAAAACACAAAGCAAAAAGCCCAAAACAGAACAAGAACACCACAACCAGACACACCCATAACAAGCAAACAACAAAACACAGCAAAACAAAAAAAGAAAACAATAAACAAGCAAATTTGAACAGCAAACGAAACAGCAAACAAAAAGCAAAGTTAAAATAAACAAGCAAACAAAACAAGCAAATTTGAACAAGAAAACAATAAACAAGCAAACAAACAAGCAAAATTAACAAGAAAACAATAAACAAGCAAAATAAGCAAGCAAAACAAAACAAGCAAATTTGAATAAGAAAACAATAAACAAGCAAACAACAAGCAACAAAACAATAAACAAGCAAACAAAACAACCAACCAAACCAACCAAACCAACCAAAACCAAACCAACACCCAACACCCCCCTCCCCTTAAAAACAAACCCAAAACCCCCCCGAACACCCGAGGCACACCTAAACCCTCCCAAACACACAGGCTAATCAAGGAGGCATGGGTGAGCTGGCCTTAAAGAAGATCCCTAATGAGTGACAATCAGCAGGAGGGTTCAGCACCGGTAAGAGCATTAAGTCAGCTGATCAACCGAGAAAGAGAGAGAAAGAGGGAGAGAGAGAAAGAGGGGGGGGGAGAGAAGAGAAGAGAGAGAGAGAGAGAGAGAGGAGATAGTGGGAGAGGGGGGGAGGGAGAGAGAGAGAGATAGTGGGAGAGAAAGAGAGAGAGAGAGGGAGAGAGAAAAGAGAAGAGAGAGAGAGGGGGGGGGAGAGAGAGAGAGAAAAGGGAGAGGGAGAGAGAGAGAGAGAGAGAGAGAGAGAGAGAGGAGAGAGAGAGAGAGAGAGGGAGGGAGGGAGGGAGGAGGGAAGAGCGAGAGAGAGAGAGAGAGAGGAGAAGAGAGAGAGAGAGAGAGAGAGAGAGAGAGAGAGAGAGAGAGACGAGAGAGCGAGAGAAGAGAGAGAGAAGAGAGGGAGAGAAGGGAGAGATAGAGGGAGAAAGAGAGAGATGCAGGGGAAGAGGGAGAGAGAGAGAAGAGAGAGAGAAGAGAGAGAGAGAGAGAGAGAGAGAGAGAGAGAGAGAGAGGAGAGAGAGAGAGAGAGAGAGAGAGAGAGAGAGAGAGAAGAGAGGAGAGAGAGAGAGAGAGAGAGAGAGAGAGGGAAGAGATAGGGGGGGAGAAAGGGATAGATAAAGGAGATAG
>NW_020870403.1:607739-610177 GCF_003789085.1 Penaeus vannamei | reverse complement strand
TATATATATATATATATATATATATATATATATACACAGCACACACACACACACACATACGGCACACGTTTGATCCTACGTGTATTTGTCAATAAATCGTCAATAATCAGATATTGCACTTATTTACCTGTCGCGTTGTAAGTGGATCGCGGAGCAATAATATAATTAGAGTAATTGATAAAGAAACTAACAAATAGCGATAAACCGATAATGCTGAGATATCAGCTCTGCAATCGCTGGGAGGAGAGAAGAAAAAAAAGGGAGAGAGAGAGAGAGAACGAAGAAGTGGGGAGAGGAAGAAGATAGAGAGTGAAGACGACAGCGGAAGGATGGAGACGGATAAAGACAGGAAGGGATGAGAGGGGAAGGAATTGAAGGGACAAGGAAGGATGGAGAGGGATGAGAGGAGAAGGGGAGCACAGGGGATGAGATGGGAGAGGACGAAAGAGGAAGAGACAGGGAAGATGGAGAAGGGATGAGAGGGGAGAGGACGAAGAGAGAGTGAGGGACAGGGAGATGGAGAGGATAAGAGGGGAAGAATGGAGGGGATGAGTGAAAGAGGAAGAAGGATGGAGAGGGATAGGGAGAGACAGGGAAGATGAGAGTGAAGAGAAGGGGAAGATGGAGAGGATGAGAGAGACAGGGAAGAGATGGAGAGGATGAAGAGAAGAGAGAGTGAAGAGACAGGAAGGATGGAGAGGGATGAGAGGACAGAGAAGGAAGGAGATGGAGAGGGATGAGAAGAGACAGGGAAGGAATGGAGAGGGATGAGAGGGGAGAAGACAGAGAGTGAAGAGACAGGGGAAAGGATGGAAGAGGGATGAAGGGAGGGACGGAAGAGAGAGTGGAGAGACAGGGGAAGGATGGAGAGGGAGAGGGGAGAGGAGAGAGAGAGTGAAGAGACAGGGAAGGATGGAGAGGGATGAGAGGGGAGAGACAGGGAAGGATGGAGAGGATGGAGAGGATGGAGAAACAGGGAAAGGATTGAGAAGAGGGGAGAGGGAGAGGAGCGAAAAGAGAGAGTGAAGAGACAGGGAGGATGGAGAGGGATGAGAGGGGAGAGGGAACGAAGAGAACAGGGAAGGATGGAGAGGGAATGGAGTGGAAGGAGGGAGGGGGATGAGAGAGGGGAAGGACGAAGAGAGAGTGAAGAGACAGGGAAGGATGGAGAGGGATGAAAGGGGAGAGACAGGGAAGGATGGAGAGGGATGAGAGGGGAGAGACAGGGAAGGATGGAGAGGGATGAGAGGGGAGAGACAGGGAAGGATGGAGAGGGATGAGAGAGAGAAGAAAAGGAAGATGGAGGGATGAGAGGGGAGAGGAGAGAGAGAGTGAAGAGACAGGGAAGGATGGAGAGGGATGAGAGGACGAAGAGAGAGTGAAGAGACAGGGAAGGATGGAGAGGGATGAGAGGGGAGAAGTACGAAGAGAGATGAGAGGGAGAAACAGGGAAGGATGGAGAGGGAATGAGATGGAGAGGACGAAGAAGAAGAGTGAAAGAGACAGGGAAGGAATGGAGAGGGATGAGAGGGAGAGTACGAAGAGAGACTGAAGAGAGGAAGGATGGAGAGGGATGAGAGAGAAGAGGACGAAGAGAGAGTGAAGAGACAGGGAGGATGGAGAGGGATGAGAGGGGAGAGTACGAAGAAGTGAAGAGACAGGGAAGGATGGAGAGGGATGAGAGGGGAGAGACGAAGAGAGAGTGAAGAGACAGGGAAGGATGGAGAGGGATGAGAGAGAAGAGACTGAGAGGGATGAGAGGGGAGAGTACGAAGAGAGACTGAGAGACAGGGAAGGATGGAGAGGATGAGATGAGAGAGGAATGAAGAGAGGAGTGAAGAGACAGGGAAGGATGGAGAGGGATGAGAGGGGAGAGGACGAAGAGAGAGTGAAGAGACAGGGAAGGATGGAGAGGGATGAGAGGGGAGAGTACGAAGAGAGAGTGAAGAGACAGGGGAAGGATGGAGAGGGATGAGAAGGGGAGAGGAAGAGAGAGTGAAGAGACAGGGAAGGATGGAGAGGGAAAGAGGACGAAGGAGAGGAAAGGGACAGGGGAAGGATGGAGAGGTATGAGAGGGGAGAGTACGAAGAAGAGAGTGAGGGACAGGGAAGGATGGAGAGGGATGAGAGGGGAGAGGAAGAGAGAGTGAAGAGACAGGATGGATGGAGAGGGATGAAAGGGAGAGGACGAAGAGAGAGTGAAGAGACAGGGAAGGATGGAGAGGGATGAGAGGGGAGAGGACGAAGAGAGAGTGAAGGGACAGGGAAGGATGGAGAGGGATGAGAGGGGAGAGTACGAAGAGAGAGTGAAAGAGACAGGGAAGGATGGAGAAGGGAATGAGAATGGAGAGGGATGAGAGGGGAGAGGACGAAAGAGAGAGTGAGAGACAGGGAAGGATGGAGAGGGAAGAGAATGGAGAGGGAGAGGGGAGAGGACG
>NW_020870403.1:600239-602739 GCF_003789085.1 Penaeus vannamei | reverse complement strand
GGAGGGAGAGTGGAAGAGAGAGTGAGAGGAGGAGAGTGGAGAGAGAGAGAGAGAAAGCGACCGATTGGAAAAGGCATCAAGACATGACTCCAAGGCACAGGATAATGTCCAGGTTTCACTACAGTGTAGCAAAACAGGCATTATCTGGGCTTTGAAGACACGTAGCTTGGTCCTTCTGCACAGGTACCGTCATCTCCAAATATTCTTGTCGAGAGAGTTCATGACCCCCTGGTATGTAAAGCTCTCTGTGACTTCAATGTCCTCGCCGCGAGCACGTACCGACTGAACAGGTTCTCCCAACAAGTCCTGAAAGTCCTGGATCTTGGTCTTGGTCCAGGAGACCTCTAGACCCAAGGGCTTCGCATCATTACTAAATGCATCAAGAGCCACCACTAAGGTTTCCAAAGACTCAGATAGAATAGCAACATCATCAGCAAGGTCAAGGTCGGTAACCTTGATATTGCCCAGAGTTGCTCCACAATGACTTTAAACAGTAGTTCTGCCCCAGTATCCAGTCCATGCAAGTGTTGAAGTGTTGGTGCAAGGACACAGTCTTGCCTCACTCCTGAACAGGAAAGAAGCTCGACAGGCCCCCACCAGACTTTACAGCACTTTCAGTATCAGTATACAGACGCTATTAGTCCAATAATCGTTGTTGGAATTCCTCAGTCTCAAGATCTCCCAGAGTGATTCCCGATGCACTGTATCGAACGCCTTCTTGAGGTCGATGTAGGCTGCAAGCAGCCCACGCCCGAATTCACGACGGCGCTCTACAATGACTCGAAGTGCAAGGATAAGATCAATTGTGGACTTACCGGGTGTGAATCCAGATTGCTCCGGCCTCTGATGCCTCAGTAGGTGGTCTCTAATACGTCTCAGGAGGATGTGGGCAAGAACGTTGCCTAGTATACTGAGCAGTGTGATGCCTCGGTGATTGCTACAGTCCCATCGGTCCCCCTTCCCTTTCCGGAGAGGGATGACCACACCCCTCAACAGGTCAGGAGGAACGGTACCGGACCGCCAGATGGCAGCCAAGACAACATGCAACCCCCGCGTCATGGGTTCACCACCAGCCTTTAACAGTTCAGCTGGGATGCCGCAGATACCTGTTGCTTTACCACTCTTCAGAAGATCGCCCTCCTAACTTCAGTTAGGGAGGTAGGATCCTTACTGATGGGTGGTTCCGGCAACGGAATCACTGCACTAATCGCATCCAAGTTAACTGTTGGTGGGTCAACCTGGTACAACTGCTCAAAATACTCTGCGCACCTGAGAATGGTTCAAATCCCAATCCACGACAAGCATCTGTGGCATCCAGTGTCTTCTGCGAGATGAAATTCTGTCTTGGTCTCGGGCGTACACCAATCGTCTCTTGAGCTGCATCAAGCGTTTCACACTTGAAGGTGTCCCACAGAAGTACAGGGTGCGAAACGACCAGAGACTGCCTCAGCATCCCCCTAGGAACACTCCCCCTCCCTCAGCCTGTCCAAGTGAAACACCCTGGGGTGATCATTGAACCGCTGGGGGGGGTTTGAAGTGGACACGGAGGGTAGCCATAAAAAATCTATGGTCAGTACCACAGAACTCGGCACTCCTATACGCCCTGCAGTTCTGGAGGATCCTCCAACAAGTGCTAACGAGATCTTGGCTGCATTACCCGCATCATTGTACCATGTCCAACGATGTGGGTTTGGGTGCTGGTACCAGAAGCCGGAAATCCTCAATTTCTGGGACCTAGCAAAGTCCCGGAAAAGGAGGCTATTCTCGCTGCCGGTATCAGCTCCTGAACCATGAGGACCGACAGACATCTCGTAGCCAGCTCGATCACAGTCAGATAGCGCAATAAAGTCACCCAAAACAACACGAATATCTCGCCAGGGACACCTGTACGACACAGATGATAGTTTGGCGTAAAACATCTCTTTCACGTCAAGTTTACAAACCTCGGTAGCTTCAGTCTCATCACCATTATACGTTCATCGACTGAAGTAACCTCTACTACCGAGGGCTGGAGTCTGCTGGAGATGGTCAAGGCTACTCCCTGGAGATGGTGACCGTCGCTGCGGCCCGACCAGTAGTAGGTGTAGCCACCTACACTGATCGTGCAGCTGCCAGGTCATCTCACCTCTGAGAGAGCAGCCACCTCCACTCTGAGCCTTCCAAATTCCCTCGATAATGATAAAGATAAAAATAATGATAACAACTTCAACAATGATGTTAATAATGATAATGATAATGATTATAATAATAACGATAATAATAATAATAACAGCAATAAGAATTATGATGATAGAAATAATGGTAAAGATAATAATGATAATGATAATAATAATGATATAATAATATAATGATAATGATAAAAAGAAGACCATTATAACAACGATAATGAGAATAATGAAATTTGTATCAATGACAATGATAACTGTGATAAGAAAAATGATAATGGTATTACTGACAATAGTAGTTATAATGATGATTATGCTATCATTACTATCATCTT